>JAPPVO010000019.1:3199031-3377549 GCA_030407325.1 Camellia japonica
AAGTTGGAAAGGGGAGTACAATCATCTTCTGCATTAACTTCGGTTGGAGATTGCGCACAATCATCCGGATCTGATCTTTATCTGTTGGCCTCAAGGTCATCATCGATGCCTTTGCTCTCCACCGAGTTATAAAATCGGAGAAAGACTCCTTGGGTTCTTGCCTCGTCGTCTCGAGATCACGTGTTGTAATCTCGATCTGTGTATTATACGAGTACTGCGCAACGAAGGCCTCCTTGGATGCCTGTGGGTGGAGGCTGAGTTACTTGAATTGGGACAATGCGTTGACTGTTTGTTTTAAGCCCATAGATAGTGGCAAAATCATGTTTTCTAAGCCCACCTGAGGGTGGCAAATCCACGTCTTAGCCTACCTGCGGGTAGCACCATCAAACCATTTTCAAACAAACAAACATGAAATGTTTTGTTCCAATTCAGGTGGCCCAGTCTATACTTGTTTGCTGCGAGTATCACATAGTAACCTAGGCTAATAACCGGAATAAGAACATACAATGTTTTCAAAATAAGATATCATGGTTGTAGAGGCCGGTCTTTGACCGGGCGAGCGGGGGTGCTCACGAAGTGACCTTCCCCAATCGTACCCAAGTTCCCGAGCCGAAGCAACTTTGGTGATGACGGACACGTGGCCTTTGGCACCGAGTCAGGGTTTCCTAAATTTCCCATTAAAAAAAACATTTAGGTGGCGACTCTATATCTGGCGAAGCAGTCCATGTTTGGCACTTCTTTCAAAAAATCTGTTTTCAAAACGATTTGCCGGATTTGGACTCTTTGGTTCAAGATTAAGAACCGTGACATTTGAGTCCTTGAACCGTAGTGACCCCAATATGAACAGAACGGGACTTAACCCTCCCGGGGCGTTCGGGGACGTCTACAGTTTCTGGCGACTCTGCTGGGGACTTAGAGAACTTGACTTGAACTCATGATATCTAGTTTTGACTACGCTTGTGTGTTTCTTTGCATTGCATTTGCATTGGTGCGCCTAGGACACCGTGTTTGCCATATGCCATTCCCGAACGATTTGCCGGAGGCTTCTCTTGTCAAGGCATGTCCATAAGGCTGATCGGCTCTGGGCTCTGACAGCATGGGAACACAAACCCCAGTTTTACCGGGGCACCCTTTTTGACCATTCGACCTAGTGCATATTCGGATCCATAGTGACCATTCCAAACTAGGACAGGTTGCTTACCCGTTTATAGGTTGTTTGAAACCGCTGCGTGCGTAGTGAACCCTAGTTCCTGACAAAATAGGACAGGGAAACCCTACCCCCAAATAGGGTGTTTTGGCTCTCGCTTATCTGTTATGTGCTTTAGAGTGCGTCTCTATAGGAATGCATGTATCAGTCTATAAGTTTGGGCATCAGGCCTGCGGGCATCGTTCAGGCCTGCGGGCATCAGTCAGGCCTGCGGGCATCAGTCAGTATCTGAGAATCAGTTGTCTGCGGATATCCGATTCAGTTTTGGGGAACAGTGAAATGGGAACAGTAATCAGTGTTTGAGGACAGTGTAGTTATATCACATAAGCACATAGCCTCATGGTAAGCATGCTATTCATGGCAGTCACTCACACGCATGCAAGGATGCTAAAGCATAAAACTTACCGAGTACTCCAAGCCAAAAACAGAAAACTGATTAGAAATCAATGCATGATCCTAAATATACAGGAATGCCTAATGCAATACATGCAATAATGCAACTAGAGCAGGCTCGGCTATTCTAAACATGGCATATGGAATGCTACAACTAACACGTATTCAATTTGGAATCGAAATACAAATGCAGTTTGTATGATGCGCCGAGCCCGGTGCGTGCAAAACAGATGAATGATGCAAACATGCCGTCATACTGTATGCTAATCGAAATATGCCCTATATCTAACCATCGTAAGCGGGTAAATAAAAGGGAAGAAAGACGTGGGGTTGGAAGACATACATCACACTCACGCACACTTATTACAGTTATCCCCTCGCGCAGAGGGTCCGAATAAATAATACAGTCTGAATAAAAGAATATTACAGTCCGAAATTACAGTCCGAATAATACAGATTTTCTAATTAATTAACAAATTAAACTAAGAAAGCTTTAAACTGGCATGCAAGCCAGGGGCTGCCTCGCTTCTGATGAATGATGTATGCTGGGCTGCCTTTGTGCAGAAATCCATTGGGATGCCCAATTTAGCCTCTGTTTGCAATGTTTCTCGAAATGCGCGCCAGACTCCGAAAAGTTACTGATTCTTGATATGCTGCAACAGAGAGCAGGAAAGGGGCACAACAATGTATTTCACAGATATATGCATGCCTCGATTCTCGTGCCACCAATCACGCATATCGATGCATGATGGCCGAAGAATCGGATTGCACAACTCAATATAGGGTGCAATGCAGATGAATGCTACAACAAAACCTAACTCCATCATGGGTAATCCGGGGTATCGGCGACTTGGGAATTGAGACCCGTTCCGTCACTCGGAGTACGAAACGTGCCTCGTTTCCCGTGCCCGGGCTAACTCCTATCCCGAACACGATGCAATATGCATGTATGCATGAAATGCAGCTAATATACAATTCTAGCATGCTCAATGCTATGAAATGAGACGCCTCGGAGTGCGTGCCAGACGGGCACGCATACTGAGGCGATGATTCTAAGGCATGAAATGGCATACACGATGCAATTGGAGTTACACTAACACTAACACGAGTGGACCTCAGCCACACTCACATAAGAGGCCGTCGGATAAAAATGAAGTGCCTCGAAATGCGTGCCCACGGGCGCGCAAACCGAGGCGATGCATACGGAATGCAAAATGACATGGAAATGATATATAATGAGGCTAAAATGAAATGCCTCGAAGTGCGTGCCCACGGGTACGCAAACCGAGAGAATGGCATACGGAATGCAATGATGCGAAAATGGCATACAGAATGCAAAATGGACTTATACCAACATGAGAGGGCCTCAGCCACTCTCATACGGGAGGCCGTCGGATAAAAATGAAGTGCCTCGAAATGCGTGCCCACCGGCGCGCAAACCGAGGCGATGCATTAAAGCATGAAATGACATAACGAAATGCGAAATGGACTTATACTAACATGAGAAGGCCTCAGCCACACTCACATGAGAGGCCGTCGGATAAAAAATGAGGTGCCTCGAAATGCGTGCCCACGGCGCGCAAACCGAGGCGATGCATTAAAGCATGAAATGACATGGAAATGATATGCAAACATGCAAATGGAATTTCAACACTTACAAATGATGCAAAACAGTCCCGAAAGGCGGGGAAATGACACCGAATGCACGGAATGGTTCCGAAATGCGATAACAAGCACCCGGAATGGCCTATAGCCATACTAAACATGCATGGTTGGTACATGGTATGCAAAACAGTAGCAAGGCAGCCCCAAAATAGCATTATTCACAGTACAAATCATGGCAAAATAATGAGCATAGACAGGACAACAATAGCATGCAAGAATACGAGCCAAGAGAGGGGTATTGAAGCAAGTGGTGTATGCGATGCTCAAACTGAAAAGTACCCTTCTACAACACTGATGAGGGACTAAAAAGATGCACATTTTCAGTAGATGACATCCCTCAACTCAGTATGAAAACATGGTAAAAATGCTATGCAAGAATGAGGATATATGAGGCTATAACATGAAGTACCCCAAACATCCATCAAATCAGCAAAGACCCTAATGGAATATGTCAAGAAGATCAAAATATGAATATTTCTAGTTCTGATGATGACCGAAAACAGAAGCTAGATAAGCTCAAAAGGCATGCAAAATGGGGTCAAAGAGAGATATAAAGGCAAGTAAACATGGAGACCCCAAAAAAGTTGATCCCTTCTACAATATTGTAGAGGGACACAAAATAAGCTCATTCACAGTTCATGGCATGTTCCAAAACAGACTGCATGTAGGTCAAATAAATCATGCAAGTTTACGGTAATTTGAAGGAATTATGAAGCAAGTGCATGATATATAGGCCAAACAGGGTTGAGCCCTTCTTAAATGTTGAAGAGGGGCTCAAAATAGGCCCACTCACAGTTTACCTCATGCCCGAAAACAGATCACTCATAGGCCAAATATTTCATGCCAAAAACAAGGGTAAAACATGGATTCAAAGCAACTTGCATATGGAGCATGAAAACAAGGTTGAGCCCTTCTTCAATGTTGAAGAGAGTCTCAAAATAAGCACAATATCAGTTCATGAGATGCTCCAATTCAGATCACACATAGGCCAAATATTCAATGCAAAATAATGGCATACAAGAGGATATTGAAAGAAGTGCAAGATGGAGGGCTCAAACAGAGTTGAGCCCTTAAACAAACCTCAAGAATAGCTCAAAAGAAGAACTTTCAGTATTGGTCGGAGCTCAAAACAGTGAGAAAGTAGGGTTAAGAAATGAGGCAAGAAAATGTGTAAAAGAGGGGATTTGAGACTTACCCTTGAAGACAAGTCTTTCTTTGCTTCTTGACTTGAGTTTGTTGCTTCTTAGCCACTGAAAAACCTTCCTTTGCTGCTGAAATGGAAGTGGTGAAGGTAGTGCTTGGTGTTGATGAACAAATGAGACCAAAAACTTGAGAGTTTGAGAGTGATAGAGAGAGATATGCTTGAACCCAATTTTTCTAACCTAAGGACTGAATTGGGAGGCCCTTATATGGACAAAAGAGGGGTGTAAAAGGGGAGGGAATGCACCCAAGCTTTCCCTCCCAAAATATCCCCCGGATGCCAAAGATATTTTGGAGAAACAGCTATACAGCTGTAAGTATGCACTGAGGGGAGTGTGGCCGCCAAGTGCTTTTTCTGGAGGTGGCCGCCGGCCACCCCCCATGGCCGGCCGGCTAGGGGAAAAAATGAAGTGAAGAATTAATGGCCGGCCACCAGATGATGGTGTCCTCCCAGGTGTGTACAACAAGGCTCTGTGGTTCAAATTTGACAACTCTGAAACAGGAGAGAGAATAGGCCACTCCAAAGAGGGGTTCAAAAGGTCCAAAGAGAATTACTGGCCGGCCATAGGTTTTTAGGGTCCTCCCATGTGTGTACATCACAAATATGTGGTTTTGGCTCGAAGAAAATGGCCCTAGGGTGGTCAACATTGGCCCGGAAGTGAGAAAAACGGGCGCCGGGGGGCGCCGGAAGAGCATAACAGGTTGCTTGGACAATTGCTAGCCTCCCACCCTCCAGTGATCTTCCTGATGATAAAACAGAGGTACCTGCCAAAAATGAACGAAAACCGATGCAAAACGAATGCTCGGGGGCCAAACCGCGAGGTTCGGGGCCCGAAAACCGGCTGTAAGCACCGAAAGTGGCATTCAGCCACGAAGTGGGTATCTAAGACCCCATTGTCCCTCGTTATGATAAAACAGAGGTACCTGTTAAAATGAACGGAAACCGATGCAAAACGAATGCTCGGGGGCCAAAGCGCGAGGTTCGGGGCCCGAAAACCGGCTGTAAGCACCGAAAGTGGCATTCAGCCACGAAGTGGGTATCTAAGACCCCAGTGTCCCTTGAAAGGGAGTAAATGAGATGCATGCCAAGAACCGGAGGAATCGGAGATGGTTGGGTGGTCCCGAACCGAGGCACACTGCCTGACGGCTCCGAAAACCGGGAACCGGGCTCCGAAACGGGCAAAATGGCCTACGGCCACGAAATGTAGCCCACGGCCACTGAGAGATGATCTGTTAGACCTCTCCCTTCCCTCAGGAAAGAAAACAGAGAAAACCGAGTCCGGTTCGCAAACCGAGGCAAGGCACAAAAGAGAGTTCGGAAGTCCGGAGGCAGGGCGAACGGCCACGACTCTGAGACTTCTGAACGAGCACAGTATGCAACATCACCGAGCGCTCAATCGGCGACGTCTGAGTCTTAAGGTCGGTCAAAAATGAGGTGTCTACAATTATATTCAAATAAATAATAAATGAAAGAACAACAAAACAAAAATAGAAATAAAAATAAAATGTATGAATTAATTTATAAACTAGGAGGTAAATAAATAAAAATCAAGTTTTAGGGTATTTCCAATTATAAAATGGTGTCTTATGATTTAATTATGATAATATACAGGAAAATTATCCTTTATTGGGACACTTCGCAGACTTTCACGAAATTAGGGGCTAAAATGCTATTAACCTAAGTCTTAGGGTTAAATATGCAATTACGAAAAATTAGGATCTCTACATGTACTGACTGAGCTGGCTAGTGACTATTTGTCTGCCTCGAACCAGACGCACCAGGTGTGCCACTCAACTGTGGGCAAAACCTCTTCAGGTGCCCCACCTGCCTACACTGATAACAAGTGAGCGGCTGGCCTCTACCCTGACTCTGGCCCTGAGAACGAGCCGAAGATGATGCTGCTCGCTGCCCTCCTCCCCTCTGTGGGCAAGCTGGAGACTTGTGGCCCAACTGACCACATTTGTAACAAGTGATGTCTCCCTGACCGCCTCTCCCAGAACCCGAAGTCGGTATTGGAAAGGTAGACCTCGAATGTGCTCCTTAGGACTGCTGAGGGTTAGAACCCCTCTGCCTCTTACTGTCCCCATGACCATCATGACTCCTCCTGGAGCCCCTCATCCTCTCCTGCTCTCCTCCTCCGCATGCATAATAGTCTCAAGATGGGCTGCAGCCTCCACAAGGCGCCCATACTCCCTGATCATGGACCCGGCAACTCTAAACATGAGTCCGGTCCTTAATCTCTTCTCTAACTCCAAACACCTACGCTCCTCGGTCGCCACCAACTCTGGTGCAAACCTCGATAAACTAGTAAATGTAGCCTCAAACTCGGCCACTAGTGTACTCAACTGTACCAACTTGGAGAACTGATCTCTCAACTTCTCCCTCACCGTAGCAGGTAAGTACTTGTCCTGGAAAGCTTCAACAAAGGCCTCTCAAGTCCCTCCAATGCACCCTCGCACATACTTCCACCACTGACCCGCGTCTCCCTTTAGCTGGAAGGATGCCAAGGTCACCCTCAAACCTCCGTCTTCGATATCGAGTATCTCAAACGTCTTCGTCATTTGCTCAAGCCACTCATCAGCCTTTAGTGGTTCCTTAGGATCACCCAAAAATTCATCCGGATTCGACAGGAAGAACTCCCTCTTTAGAAAAGACGGCCCTGCCTCAGCTAATTAGGCATGGACTTGATTCTCAGCCCTGATAATGTCCATAGATTTCCTCAATAGTCCAGCCATTTCACGAGCTAAGGCGCCCATAGCCTGCTGACCAACTGGTTCGGCCACATTGGCCTGACTCACTCCTTCCTCCTGCGCTGGAATCTCATCCGGTATAGGCATCTCCTGTCTCCTAGGCCTACTATGCCTACCACTACGACCTCGTCCTGACATCCTAATAAAGGTAACAAAGAGATTAGCACATTCTCAAATGTGCCCAAGCTATCTCACTCGCGTCTTAATATAATGGACAACTGTAATTCACTCCACATAAGCACATAATCACACAAACACATATGAATTTCATTTCCAGATAATGACCGTCCCATGGCGTTGCTAGAGTTCCAGTTAGAAACGGCAGTGATTGAGTGCCTTTCCAACGGGACTTCCAGAAACCCATAGACCCGATCAACATCCTAGAAACTAAATTCCATACCCATACAGTCACATAACATGTTATCACATAAGCACATAGCATCATACTTAAATCTCTAACAAGCGAGACAAACCCATTGTGGTACTAACCACTTCCCACGTACCCAAAGTATTCAAACCCGGTAAGCTCTGATACCAAGTTGTAACGCCCTCAAAAATTTATATAAATCAACCATTCATAAGAATCATAAACATAATAGAAATGTTACATTTTCATTCATCAGAGTCTGTATTACAAAAGATATTACATGTAGTTTCTAAATGTTAACAACAGAATAAGTGCCCTATGGGCTTACATCTTTCCAAATTGTCACTTGGTTACAACAAAAGAAGAGTCCTAACTCTTTTACATATAAAGCCTTTGGCTTGAATTTACACTTAACACAAAACAAAATAGCAAAAAAAATGGATCCTTCAGCCCCTTGACCTTCCAAGCTATGCCTTGGAGGCGGCATGTTGCCTGTACCTGAAAATGGTGTCCTAAGTAGGGTGAGCCAAAACTCAATAGAGATATGCTACACAATATATAAGAAATAACAAAAGCATAAGCATCAGATAAATGTGAGATATTTCTTAACCAACACATATTATTTCCGTGATCATTTAATATACATAACCATGACTCAATTTATTTCCAATCATCCATTTCGGGTAAATCTATTTACCAAATTTATAATTATCAAAACAACCAAAATGAGATTTCAACTCAATGGTTCACAATTCAATGCATTCATCAATCCAACACTTCTATTTCTTGCCATTTTACGAAATCACATCCGAGGGAACCGACACTCGTAAATATATAAGGTTTCGGGACTTTCACCCTAAACACTCTAGCCAACTTAATTATCAATGGAGTCCATCCCCTATCTCCTCCCAAGCAATGGAGTACATCCCTTATCTTCTCCCATTCAAAGATACATATGCAATGTATTTAAACACGTTGTCATATACAATGACTCATCCATTCACATATTCAATGATTTACTCAAACCGTCATATTCAATGACATAATACAATTGATTAGTTTCAATTTTCCTAATCCTCATGCATTTTCTACAACAATCATAGCTATCCTCCACCGATAGCCCAAAACAGATATTTCTAAACAGATAAATAAATCTATCAACAGATAATTTATCAAATTTTCCATAGGTGAGTGATTTTTCAATCCAACTACACCATTTAATCACATTTCCCCCAATTTCATAATTCCCAAACCAATTTCATATTTCTACATTGATTTCACTATTTATACAAAATAGTTTATTTAATTCAAACTATGGCATTTTCCCCCATTTTCCAAATGTTACACGCAAGGCTAGATTTCACCCATTATACACAAATAACTCCATTTTCAAGACCTCACAAACACATATGGAGTTCAAAATAGAAAACCCCATTTTCACAAATTCAAACTCAACCCTAACTTCACCCAAGCTTTCCAACTCTACCATTTATGCAAAAATGACAAATGTCTAGGTCAAAACTCATATCAAAGAGTAGATTATCCCTATCTCAAATGGAGAAGCTCAAAGAGAAAGAAGGAAAAACTTGAAGATGCTCCAAACTTGAACTTTTTCGGATCAAAAAGAAGCCCACGCAATACTCCACCCTTTTTACAAAGGAAATAGGATAGAAGGACTCTAGATCAAGGAGTATTTGTAGAGAAAGAGAGTGTTTTAGAGAGAGAGGCAACCGATCTAGGGTTTTGAGTGAAGAAGGGATCAAAAAGTGATATAAAATCACGTTGCTGCGAACTGATATATGCGAGGCTCGCTCGAGCGAAAAAGTTGTCACTCGAGCGACTAGACACAACAAGTGGCCTCGCTCGAGCGCAAGAAGCGTTGCTCAAGCGCAAGAAGCGTTGCTCGAGCGCACAATGCGAAGCTTCAGGTCTACCATCAATGCAGACGCACGCTCGAGTGCAAGAGTTCTCGCTCGAGCGAAGGAACAAATAGCACGCGTCTCGCTCAAGCGCAAAAGTTCTCGCTTGAGCGAAAGCTGCGTCTAAGAAAGAAACCTGAGGACTCTTAATCCTCGCTCGAGCGCAAGAACCCTCGCTCAAGCGAAGAAGCAAATACCCAAGGCTCGCTCGAGCGCAAAAAGCCTCACTCAAGCGAAGAAGCCAAAACTTGGGCAACAACCATTTGCACCAATAGACAACCAACTTGTTCCAAACTCGCCCAACCAGTCCCAAAACTCAAATTTAAAGAATTAAAGGGAAAAAACAAGACATAGACAACAACAAACAATTACGGAACCCAAGTCCGGAATACAATAAAAGTCGGGGTAAAATCGGGATTGCTATATGTAATGTTTGGTTCACTGAAATAAAATGAATGGAATGAAATTCCTTAGTTTCTTTATAAATTAATATTCTCACAATGGTGAATGATGATTTCGTTTGTAATCTTTTTTAGTAAATCAAACGCGAAAATGGACATTATGATAAAATGATTACTCTATTCAACTTTCTTTTAATAACCAAACATAAATTAAGACCGAAATATAACTTAAAATTAAAATTATTTTGAGGCCATATTTTTTAAACACAATTTGGGGATTGGCAGCCTTGCCCGCCTTACCTCAGGGCCGGCTCTGCACGTGAATGGTTATGGCACTGCCGACGTAGACAATCTGGATACGCTAATAGTCAGGTTAGCGCTGTAAATCATGTGAATCATAGCCGTTGGATTAAGAAAATATCAAAATACTTTCATGGAACATTAGACAAACAGAAAGAGCCCAGAAAGGTACCTCCATGTCTCTCAGCTTGTTCATTTCTCAATTGGTCTCATCTGTCTGTGCTACTATTTGTGATGAATTCTGTTGACTTTAATAAGATACAGTGTAAGAATTGTTGGCCACATGCGGATATATAATTGGATACCCTGGTGCAACATGTAGAGAGAAAACCCCCATGCGTCTTTGTCTGACCAAAAACATAAAAAAAAAGTGCATGTTAATATGCATGCGTGTCTATTATAGATAATAGCACCGTTGCAGCGATAAAATAGTGTTATCTATAGAAAAATGTAATTTCACATAATGTGAGTCTCTGTTTGTTTCCTAAGAACAATAAGGGGCATGAACAAGCCTTTTGAGTGTAACAATTGAAATCAAAAAATTTACTATTAGAGCCAGCGAACTTAACCTGAAACTTGTCAACTCACTCAATTTTAACAGTTTAAATCCAATTTAAATTTATCTAATAATAAATTGGTTGCATCTTGAAAACCTATTAAAATTGACTTTAAATGGGTTAGAACATGAGTACTTGTTAAATTTGAAAATAAAACAAACAACAAATGAACCACATTGCCTAGATACTAAAGTAATGAGAATTACAAGCGTGACGGCACCCTCATTGCAATAATTAGCTTTTAAGATTTAGGCCTCGTTTGGAAACCAGCCCGTTTAATCAAAAAGTCAAAAAGTTACTAAAAAAGTCAAAAAGTCAACAATCCGCACCAAAAAGTCAAAGATTCTCTTTTCTCTCTACTTTTTGCACATCTTTTTGTAAAAAGTCAAAAAGTCCTTCCAAACATACTAGTTTTTTTTAGCTCATATTTTAGCCAAATAGCCAAAAAATTACTAAATTAGCCTGTTCCCAAACGAGGTCTAGAGTTCACAAACTACCACCACCACTAGGCTGCAAAATGGCTTTGAAAGTCAACAAACTGCTACTCGGTAACTCGGCTTGTTTGCAGTTCTTAAATGAATTGGATATAAATACCGTTAAATTTGCCGCGACCATTATCAATGTATAATTTGGTCACCACCACTATCAATTTATAATTGGGAATGGATCATCTAATAAGCAAGTTTGCCAAAAAGGGCACCTGGATAGACAAGGGTCATGGTCTAATGCGTACCTCAACATTATCTGCACCACACAATCGTGAGGTGTCGAGCCATCTGCAATTGACATCCACAACCGCTAGCAAAACAGGTAACCATCCTTGTACCTTGCATGCAAAGGTCAAGAATCAATCACCCATGAGAGAGTCCCATGACCAATCAAACACCATTACCATTAGTCCAATCAAGTCATTCTAAATCAACACAAAGAAGAATGTGTTTGACATTATCTATATGTCTGCTTTTGATACAATCTTTATCACTGCTCAGTGGATCAATTTATTTGATAATTAAGAGATGCAGATAGAGGCTAACCCACCCCCACACCACTTCACTTTTTAAGCTGAGATGACAATTGAGTCAATCAATTATTGACGAAAGGACCCATAATTGCCAACCCTTCATGTGTCAATATCCCAATTCTAAAAAAGAAAAGAACATATTGAACCGAACATAACTTAGCCATGTCCTCTAAAAACTTTTTGGGCAACATGATATAAATAATAGTTGCCGACCTCCCCACCAATTGCTAGATTACTGTTAACGAATTGAGTTGTTTTTAAATTCCTTTCAACTCAACTTATTTGTTAAATGAATAAGTTTGAGTTACATTTTTGGTTTGTTTAGTAATCGAATTGGTCTCAATAAAGCCAAGTTCAACTCAAATAAGCTCCTGAACACAATTATATATGAATTAACATTGTTTTTAATTTATTTCTTTTATTTCCCTATTTATGTTTAACATTTCTACAAATCTACATATTTGATTGATAAATTTTATTAATAATATGAGCATTCTTTTATATTTTGCTCATAATAATTTACAAAGCTCAAGTTTCTCAAAATACTTGACGAGTTGAGCTCAAGCTCGAGTCTTTAAATTGAGATAGACTAATTTTCAATGAGTCAAACTCAAACACTCTAAAGCTCAGCTCTATTTGTGATACATTGGAGTATCAAAAATCTAAAACAAGAAAAAATGAAAAATTGAATTTGACAACCAACCAATGCTACACCCAAAGCATAACTTTCATGCTGCCAATAACAGCATTAGATCTTTTGAAATGTTCTATAAGAATGTGGTTGAAAGTGGATATTACAATCACAATTTAAGAGTCACTTTTAAGTTCATTTCCAGTGCCCTAATATCCTAAATGTTTCAAGTGAGAGGAAGGTTGCCCTTCCAGACTTCAACAAGAGTAAAGGGAGAATTTATACATACCTGTTCGATGTCTCTGGCTGGTTGGCTCAAATTGTGCTTTAGTTCGTTGTTGTATTCCGAAAAAGAGCATACATATCTGGGGGAGTCCTAAATTTTTCCACCGCCCATCAAATCTATCTCCATCCAGAAGCTGGAAGTTCAAGGGTTTATAAAGAATTTTATATCTAAAGCTAGCATGTTAAACATTGATCCCAAACAAAACTTGCAGTTTCTATCATGGTAGCACCATTCCACAGCTCATTTTGCTTCATCCCTACAATAACATTGTGGCATATGATCATGATTAATTCATATTTCAATATTTGATGACGGTATCAGGTCAAATTCAAGAAAGTGGGAAATAAAAATTGTAGAGAAATTTGCCACTACATTCCAACTTTCATTGTTCATCAATCATAAACAGTTCAAGTATACAAATACACATTTCTGCTAAAATTAAAGATAATCACATAAAAATTTGAATATCATTAAAAATTTATTGGCCGTCCACCTTATCTTGACATTTTCTCTCAGTTTCATCTTCAATTCTAGATAAAAATGTGTTTCAGAGATTCCAAAATCTTACAGCTTAATCCTCCAAGCATCAAACTTACAGCTGTTGGGTTTTCTTATCATCAAGCAATTAAGTAGTAGGAGAGTACCTAGCTCAGTTAAAACAAAGTTTGCTTTTAAAAATGCTCTTAGGAGATCCAAAGGCTAATGAGAGAGATGGTGGAACGTTAACACACTTATGGTTCTCATCTATCTTTTTCCACACAAAGTATGCTTCTCTACTTTCTTCTAATTCAACGAAATTTTTTTTATAGCTTAATAAAATATGTGGTACATATACTGTCATGCATAAACACACTTGGAAAGACGTATATTCCCATCAAGAATGGCCCCGTTGATAGTCTCTCGACACGTAAAAAACTTTTTCTCTTATATGTAAAGATGCTTGTGGGGTGCCTAGTTCCTTAAAAACCAACAGACCAGTACCTGATGGGCCTCATTTATGAAAAGGACATATTTCCAATGAAAATTGCTATAGTATAAATAAGAACATGCCTGGCTGACAATGAAAGAAGATGGCATCATCACACGTGCCAAATTTATTGACGCAAGCCAAAAAGTACCAGAGACTGTTGGGACACCAGTCCACGTATATAGTAGTTATGTGGCGATACTGAACATTGATGTTATGTTAATGCTTAATAACATATTTTCACCAATCACGAGCAGTGTGAAATGAGGTTACTGAGGTTGGGTTGTTACTTGCAGCTAATATATTGTAATGAAAGCACTACATAATGTAAAACACATTTTTAAGTGTTCAGTTTGCTAGGTATCATGAAAGCTTTGTGACCCTTCGATTACACTTAGAATAAAGCACCACACACTAATCAAGATAATCCAAGGATCATAAATCTTTCATGAAAAAATTTTCATGATCCCTAACTTTTCTCTTCAGTTAACCTGCATTAGTATACCAAATTCAATCAGAGCATGACCTGTACAAAACAGAAAAATATAAGATAGCAAACAACACAAACAAAATTTATTGTTATCAGTGGCAAAGATAAAGATATCTGTTAAGAGGGACTAACACAGTTATATCAGTGAATCAGTTAAGGGTATTTCAAAACTGAAAAACAAAGAAAAAATAAAGAAAAGAAGAAGAAGAAGATCAGGTTCCTTTTAGTTAGAACCACCCTCTGAAGGGTAGACCTACCACCAACTGCTTGGATAAAACTTTTTGGGTCCCTAATGAAAAAAGATCTTCTTCTTTGTCATATTATCTTTGAATTCATTAGGGTCCAACAAAATATTCTCAGGACCTATGTTACATGGATTTGGATACGGGTTCATATCTTGAGGTTGGATACATCAAATCTCAAATTTAAGGGTACATGAACTAGGCAAAAAAATATCATATTTTTATTTTTAAACTATTATGTGAGATAAAATGATATTATATGTAACATAGTGTCAAAAAAAAAAATATTTTACTTATTTCATAGTAATTATACAACAAATATACATACAAATACGAATATATAAGAATTGTCCACTTAAAACTATCAGACACATTCCACACCCTTGACCGAGTGTCGAGTGTCCAAAACCGGTATTTAATTTATTTTGAAGAATCCATGTAACATACCTCTGGACTCCACTCAAATTGGAAGTCCAATGACATAACTATAAGAAGGCATGTGTTCTGATAGGTGCAGACCAAACCGCTAACCATGTACTAAAACACAAACCAGGAGACCAACCTCAGAAGTGCACAGCCAGATAAAATCATGAGCTCATGGGGTCCTCTGACCCCACTCCCCATTAGGCCACATTATTCGATTTTGATACAAAATAGCCAACCAAATCTTGTAACTTTCTCAATGTTTCTCTCTACCTGCCTTAATCTGAGGTCCTTGGAGCCTTTCAGGACACATTTTTGGCATCACATTCATTAAATAGTCATAGTCCTTAATACGAAAAGCACACCGTCTCTCACTTCCTCCTACTGCCGAAGTGATCTAAATCAAACACTCTGAAGAAAGATTAAAAAAATGAAGGTAACTCCAATTTATGTTGAAATTTGGATGATGAAAACTGTTCTTAATATTTTCTGAGTTCATATTTTCATATATCTTGATTGCAGTTACTTGGTTGGATGCATCGCAAGTTCCGGGCCAATGAACCACTGAAGGATTTTAGCATAGGTAAGTCATGTATACCCTTATATATTTTTCTGCTAACGCTTTGCTAAAGCAATAATGAAAAGATTGGTGCACATATTAGAGTCAGACTGTAAGTGCAGTATTAAACCTAATCACGAGTAGTCATTATAATATTTGTGGTAAGACCAATATAATCTAGCAGCATAATCAGTAGATCACTGGAAATTCGATAAGTCAGGTGTTGTTTAGGAAAGACAGCTTCAAACCAAAGTAGCTGTTACATACCTGGAAATAATTAACCGCATAAGACCTGTGTACTTAGCAACTCTCCATGCTGCATGCTTATTTATAGCTGGAGTACAGCTTCAAGTTCAACGGAATGAACTACATACTGTAAGATTGTTACACTTGACATTCCCTTTGAGTATAATGCTAATTGTTTTCCCAATCGATATTCCTCCATTGCTATTTCTACACGTTCCCAATTCCTGTACTGAAAATTGAGATAATGGTAAGCATCAACAAGCCCATGAGTCATGATCCATAATATTTAAAACAACAGCAAAGCATAATATGCCATTAATTCTTTTGAGATGCATTTGAAAACACAAACCCACATGACATCCCTCCCAACTAACCTCACCATTATCCCAATTATTTAACATTTCTTCTGTCAGGGAATTCTTGTACTTGTCTTTCAGGGCAGCCATCACTGGATGACCAACAGTATTACCCAAAGTCAAATTTTGGCACTAAATCCTTAGGCAAAGCACAGAGAGACAACCATCTGCGAAAATCATTTGCCAGCCTAGAAGCAGCAAGAGTAGAAGAAGACGACTTTGAAGAAGAATCTTCAGTTGCGATTTCCGAGCTCTTCCATGGCTTCCTTACCATAGGTACTCTTGGTTCAGACCCAGTCATCACAGACCCATCAACGCCAACATTTGCCATATCAGTTGAGAACATAACTGAAAAAGAAACAGAAGTAACAGAGAATGAACTGAAGCTTATTAATGATGAGTTGGAGAAGGTGCTAGGGGCTGAAGGAGACGGTTGCAATGACTCATCTGGGAGAAACAGTCATGTTAGTACTGGAAGAAACAGTTATGTTAGTACTGGAAGAAGCAGCCATGGTAGCACCATTACACTTAGCGGAAAGCCATTGGAAGGCACAGAGACCAGTGGAAATGGAACAACAATCTGTCCACTCCAGGGCTATCTGTTTGGATCAGCAATTGAGTTGCCAGAAACAACCACAGTGGTAAAGAAGGAACATAGAACATCACTTGGGGAGCTGTTTCAGAGGACAAAAATAGCAGAGGAAAATTATGTAGCCAAAAGCGAGAGGGGAGAAAAACGGACAGAAAAGGAGACAGACAAATCAGCCATACACCTCATGAAAAAGATGCTGAAGAAAAGAATGGTTCATGGTTCTTCTCGGAGCTCCACCACATCGACTGGGGGAAATGTTGACTCTGCTTCATCTGAGACAAAACTGCATAAGGTATGTGTACTTCTAGTTTAGATCAATATTACATGAACTTGGGTGCAATGCATATCAAAATGCCGGACCCAACAAATCTCAGATTTAAGGTACGCAAACTCAGCCAAAAAAGGTCAATTTTTTTTTATATTATTTTAATATATTATGTGAGACAAAATGGAAACATATAGTGTGAAAAAGGCATTTTACTTATTTTAAATCAATTATACAACAATATATATACATATATATATATATATATAATGATAGTGTTAAATATAAATATGTAAGAAGCATCCGATGGAAAGTGTCAGACACATACAGATATTTGATTTATTTTGAAGTGTCTACCTAACATAGGTTTAGATACTAGGTCTTCTGAAATGAGCACACACAGCACTGCATCTCCTAGACGTTGTTTTGTTGGTACAATTAAGATAAAAAAAAAATATCCCCATAATTGAGGATGTTAGGAGGGATAGACTGGATACTGACTTGATCTTCGATATAATATGCACAAAGTGGCTCCCCTCATATTGAAACCCATGTTCTCATGCTTGGCATCCCGAGCATTTTACCATTGCTCCAAGCACAATATCATCTGTAATTCAATTACAAAGAACATAATGTGAAGTGTCAATAAACCAATCAGATGGTTGTCACTAAGCTTTTCCGAGTATTTCACTGAATCTGAATCATACAGGATGCACTAGCAAGTCCAGGTTATGTATGCTCTGATTGGTTTCCTAATTCAACAAATTACTGCATGCAGATCCTCCACATGTTCCACAGGAAAGTCCATCCTGAAAGCTCCACGGCTGCACGAAAATCTCATAAGCCTCGTAAAAATGACATAAAGAACAACATCACCTATGAGGGGGGCTACAATAATGGAGATGGAATGCTCCCAGATGAAGATATCATGATATTTCCTCAGAGAGCCCTCTCAAGAGAGAGCATTAGACGCTTCAAGAGCCACTCCAACCCACCCCAAGTCACACTCAGTGGAAGCGATTCAAATGGGAACAGGGAATTCTGGATCAAAACAGATGCAGACTGTAAGTACACATATATCTCCCATCCCAAAATCCAATCTACATTCCAGAGTCTGGTGATTATAGTGTGACAGAGACTAGATTATGGACCATAGATCCTGGAATTTATTATCACTCTTTGGCTGCTGAAGATGTAACTAAATTTTCTCGATATGCATGAAGGGAAGCCCTCCTACTTGAGGTCCCAATCTAGTTTCACACTTACATTCTCTAATTAGCACAAGTCATAAATGGGTTCAGATATCATGTCCTCCTGAAAATTGGTAGCATGTAAGGCACTAATGTAGATATAATTATTGCAGTGGTCCAACTATTTTCGTAATTAAACTCACTCAGTTCTATTGTTTACACTGCAGACTTGGTGTTGGAGCTCTAGAGGGCAGAAGATGCATTCTGAAGTGTGGTTATGATATATTAGCATTAAACAGTAAGCAGTGTATTATATTTATAAATATTCTCCTCCTGGATGTTATTTTCTAGCAATATCTGAGTGGTTATATCCTAATAAGCTAGAGAATGATAAAAGAATAAAAGAGGTCCCTCTCTAAATACCCATGAGTATGTGTCAAGATTGAGGTCTATCCGTCTGTTAGTAAACATGGTTCAATTATTCTGAGTGTAACGTTTAATATGTTGGCATCATACATGATTTCCACATGAATTCGTTGTTATTTCTCTTCTAGAGAGATGAATTATTCTAAAAAATCAATCAGAAAGGAACAACAAAATCTTTCTTAATCCCACCATTTATTTTATACAATTGGAGTCTTCTTGACAAGACAAGTTACCTACCCAAAACAATGCTAAAGTTGTAGAACGTTTCTAGCTAATCATTCTTCTTTCATTTACCTTGATGTTCCTTTATTTTCTTTTTCTTCCCCTAATTTTTTCTGCGTAAAATGTGGAAAGGTCAATTGTTGCTGTTTGATATACAATGATTCCACAATTAAATTGGTCCTGGTTCTTATTTTCAAACATTTAACATAAACTATGAGTTCTTTTTTTCAAAAACAGGACTGCTCTGGAACATTAACACCACTTCAAGGGTTCAAACAATTATGAGGGAGTGCATAAGGAGTACAGAAAAAATATTTCTATCAGGCTAAAAAACTTCTGAAGTGGTAGAAGTCCAGACTTAAATGTTTTCAGAAAGCAGTGTAAATCCAAAAAGTACTTACACAGATAAAACAACATAATGTTACATGCATATGCATCCAACTGGTAATTAACATGAATAGTTGCAACAGCATTCGACGGTACATAAAAGTGAAAAGCCGTATAATAATAACATTGCTCTCAGATGTATAAAGTATATGAAGCTTTCCATAGTAGAGGCAGAATCAGCCCTACTCGCCCAAGGCCTTTAAAAATTACATGGCATTTGCATATCATTTTGCATTTTCATAGCTATTAGTAAACATGAATAATGATACAGTAGGCAAAAACAAAGAAGCAACACAATATACAAACAGTGCTTCTTTCAGAAATGTAAGCAAAATGCTCATTGAATATCAACATAAGAAGGGTTTGATTTGAATATATACAATTGAATAAAAGAATCCAACCACCGACTAAACCTTACAATGAAAACAGTGAACTGTCATCACATTGTTTTATTTTATCTATGTCAAAAAAGCAAATCACACATCCTCAGCACACTGACACCGAAACTTATTGAATTGATGGGACAAGATAACAAGTGGTTTATTGATTATCCTGAACATTCGTAGTTAACATAATCTGGCCTCAGGTCTGTCAAATTCAAATTGAGTGGAATGGGTCAGAGCAAGCATCTGAAAAACAATCCGTGCTTAGGATTGAAACTTTAATCCTATATTTGGATCTAGTATTTGTTTAGAGAAAGATAAATTAAATTACTTGTACTTGGTCATATTTTTTATGAGTTACCAAACAATAAATAAATAATTTTTTGAGGAATGACTATACCCTTTCTTTTCATCTGCTTATCCTGATCAAACAAAAGCAATGAATATGCCTTCTCTCACCTCGTTTTTCTCTTCCATTCTCATCCTATCATTTTCCTTTCCTTCAACAAATCTAAAACCAAACAACGTGTAACAGAATTTGCTAATGAAGTGTAATAGAATTGTTAGGTCCCTTAGTTTTGTCAATCCCACGAACAAACATTGTTAATCGAGTTGTAAGTTTCTTGGTTGATTTGCCTTGCTCGCTCAAGCGAAGGAGTCCTGGCTCGAGCAAAGATGTCCTGCTCCCAGAAGTTGTCTTTGTCTGCAAAGATTCTAGGAAGGAGATTGTGCGCTCGAGCGAAGGAAGCTTGGCTCGAGCAACGCCACTTAAGGAAAACACGCGTATTTGGTTCCTTGCTCGAGCGAGAGAGTCTTCGCTCAAGCGACCTTCGCTGCCCCTATTTTCTATAAGTACTTGTTTAAGTCTGATTTAGGGTTATGTTTTTGAGATCTTCTTTAAGGGTTTTAGGGTTTTCTTTCGAGGTTGTTTTGCTAGTTTTCCTTGATGTTTAATTGAGTATTAAACTCATGTTTTTATAAGCACACATCAAGGAGTTTGATTGATCATCTTTAAGAGTGTTCTTCGGTGGAATCTGAAGATTCAAGCGCAGAGGAGTCGAAGGAGTTTGATGCTGTGCGCAGTCGTTGATTTGACAGTGGATGTTGTGAATTCAACATCAATCTGATCAATTCTAAGACGAAGGTTGCGATGAAAGATATACAGATTGTTGAAGACAAATTGACAACGTTTGCGTAATTTGTTTGGTATATTTGTAATCTTTCTTTCTTTAGTAGTGGATTGATTTGTGGCGTTTCGCCCGTGATTTTTTAATCACAATTAGAGGTGCTCCAATAGTGATTTTTTCTACGTAAAAATCACTTGTGTCTATTTATTGTTTCTGAAACAACAATCTAAATCACTTTCATACATGCTTAATGATTTAGATTGTTAGTTTTAATTGGTTGGGTATTGATACAATTAAATATTGATCTAATCACGAATCACTTAGGTTTTTTCAATTGGTATCAGAGTGGGTCACTCTTTATTTTTATCAAAACTATAGGAGTGTGATTTTGTGTTATTGGTGATATGGATTCAATTCGAGAAGGTAACTTGACCCATAGACCTCCGTTACTTGATGGTACAAACTATTCTTATTGGAAAGCTCGTATGAGAGCGTTTTAAAAATTTATCGATGAGAAAGTTTGGCATTGTGTGATTTATGGGTGGAATGAACCTGTTGTCACCATTGATAGTGTTGATATTCCTAAACCCCTTGATAAATGGGACGCATTTGACTATCAAAACTCGAGTTGGAATAGTAAGGCTCTCAATTCCCTCTTTTGCTCCATCACACCTGAAGAGTTTCGTCGTATTTGCACGTGTGAAGTAGCAAAAGAGGCTTGGGACATTCTTGAAACAATTCATAAGGGTACTACTTCTGTTAAAAGGTCAAAACTTCAACGTCTCACGTCCGCCTTTGAAACTTTTTTTATGCGTGATGATGAGACGTTTGATGATTTTTATGCTAAACTTAGTGACATCGTGAATTCCTGTTTCACACTTGGTGAAAAAATCCCTGAAGCTAAGATTGTTGGAAAAATTTTAAGGTCTTTACCCGAGAGGTTTCAATCAAAAGTGACAGCTATTGAAAAGGCTCAGGATGTTGATACCCTCAAGCTTGATCAGTTAGTTGGAAACTTGCAGACTTATGAAGCCCATCAGATTTCTAAGAAAAAACAAAAAGATAGTGTGCCTTTCATTAGTGCTCATGAGACTGCAAAAACTCTTGAGATTGAGTTTGATCTAGAGTCCGAGATGACGGCTATGTTTACTAAACAGTTCAAAAAAAATTATAGAAAAAAAAAGCCTAATTTCAAGGACCCTATTTCAAAAGATAAGAGTAATGAAATCCAAAACTTTTCCACCAAAAATTGCTCCAAAAACTGAAAAGAAGATTGTGAAGGGGCAAGGGGTCAAGTGTTACGAATGTCAAGGGTTTGGACATATTGCTCTTGAATGTCCTTCGAAAAAGAACCGAAAAAAAGTCTATACAATGACTTGGGATAATGAAAGCGGGTCAGAGCAAGAACTCGATGAAACCGAATCCGGTGAAGACGGAGATAGTACTTACATGGCATTCTGGTCTACTGTCACTCAACCTCCTCCAAAGCCAGTGGAATTCGCTCGTGGTCAGAATCTGCACCGTGCTCCTACCTTTGATGGAGTAATTACTTGTTCTGGAAGATCAGAATGAGGATGTTTCTGAGAGCTTACGACCCTGAGGGCTAGCAAGCCATTGAAGAGGATGTTGAAAGCGCTGACAATCCAAGTAATCAAAGAGTTCTGACTACCATTCGTGAAGCGATTTCTGACGAAGAACAGCAACGATTGCTCACTGCACAAAGGCCAAAGATGCATGGGACATTCTGAGTCAATTTTATGAAAGAGGAGAGTCATCTTCACCACCATCTATCAATTTTCATGCCTTAGTTGCTCGACTGGATGAGGTCTAGGAGAAAAAGGAGCAAAAAGAAGATGATGAGACCTCAGAAGACAATGATGAGATTGATGGTGATGACCTACAACAAGCTTATGAAAAGTTTTACGATGAATCTCTGAATTTGTCCAAGATAAATGACAAACTCACTCTCAAGCTCAAAGCATGTGAAAGCGAGAATGTCAAGCTAAAAGGAGAAATTGTAACAGCAAAGCAGAATGTCATCAAGATCTCTAATGACAGGCAAGACCTATGTGAGAAACTTCTATTTTGTGAGACTGAAAGGAATAAACTTTTGAAAATATATGCCACATATGAAGAGAAGATTGAAAACCTTGAGATGTCACAAGCTACATTGGAAGAGATGGTTGGTCAAAAAGATGAAAAACTCAGAGATGCTAGAGCCACAATTGCCATGTGGAACAAAGGTTCCAAGACATTAGAAGACATCCTCAGGTCTCAACAAATGGGTTGTGACAAAAGTGGTCTAGGCTATGGTAATGTGACAGTTCACAAAGGACAGGTCTCTACATCACATGACCTGAAGACTTAAACAAAGGGAAAGCTGAAGGTGCAACAAGGTGATCTCTCTCTTCATCTGCCGAACGGGGGTAAAATCAACAAAAGGGAGGTAAAACTTGCTTTTGTTTGTCATCATTGTGGTAGGTATGGCCACATTCGCCCTTATTGCTTTGAGTTGTTTTGTAAGGTGTCTCAAAAGGGTAGAAATTCTAATACTTTTTGGGGTAGGAGACAACCTTACATGTCTAGGCGGAACACCAAGATTCATGAGGGTATTCACAACGCTAAGACATTTACCAAGACTGCCAGTCCTGATTTTGTTAAGACCAAAAAGATATGGGTGAGAAAGGGTGACTTGACTTGTTTTGTTGTTCACACTGCTCTAAAAGCACGTGACTCACACATGTGGTACCTTGATAGTGGGTGCTCTCGTCACATGTCAGGTGACAGATCCTACTTCACCTCCCTTGAAAAATATGAAGGGTGAATTGTTACCTTTAGAGATGGTGGCACTTCTAGAGTCATTGGTAAGGGCTCTATAAATGTGGCTGGTCTTCCCAAGCTCGAAAATGCATTACTTGTTGATGGCCTTAAAGCAAATCTTTTGAGTATCAGTCAAATGTGTGATTCCCACCATGAAGTATTATTTTCAAAAAATAAATGTGAAATTTTGGATAAAAAGAGAAATACTATCATGCATGGGTTCGCACATCTGATAACTGCTATGGGATTGTTACCACTAATGATCTCACTTGCCACTCAGCCATCATAAGTAATATTGATCTGTGACATCAAAGATTAGGTCACATGAATTTCAAAGACCTAACTAAGATAGCCAAAAAAGAATTTGTGAGAGGAGTACCTAAACTAGGTAAGAATATGAACCATGTGTGTGGACTATGTTAACTTGGGAAGCAAACTCGTGCCCCTCATAAAAAGGTGAATAGCTTCATAACCAAACGTCCTCTTGAATTGATTCATATGGATTTTATGGGACCCACTCGCACTGAAAGCATTTGAGGTAAAAGATACATTTTTTTAACCGTTGATGATTTTACTCGTTTTTCATGGGTAAATTTTTAAAGAGAAAAATATGATACGTTTGATGCTTTTCAAGCCTTAGTTCTTAAAATCCAAAATGAACAAGATGTTTCTATTGGGTGTATCATAAGAATTCGAACTGATCATGGTCGTGAGTTTAAAAATAATTCATTTTTGGATTTTTGTGATATGCATGGAATTAAGCATGAATTTTCTGCTCTGATTACTCCACAAGAAAATGGAGTTGTTGAAAGAAAGAATAGGGTTGTTCAAGAGATGGCTAGGGTCATGCTTATGAGTAAGAAAGTTCCTCCAAAGTTTTGGACTGAAGCCTTCAATACTGTCGTTTACGTTGTGAATCGTGTGTATTTAAGGCTCAGCACTTTACAAACTCCATATGAATTGTGGAAGGGATTGAAACCTAATGTAAAATACTTCAAAACTTTTCGGAGCAAATGTTACATTTTCAAAGATAGAGAGCCTTTGGGCAAATTTGACTCCCGAAGTGATGAAGGTATTTTTCTAGGGTATTCAACCACTAGTAGAGCTTTTCGTGTTCATAACCTACGAACTTTATCTTTAATGGAATCGATCAATGTGGTTATAGATGACACAGGTTCTCTTATTTCAGCCATAAATGAGGAAGAAAATGGTGAGTCTCCAATCCTAGATACTGAACCTTAAAGTCAAAGAGAGACTGAGGTCCAAGCACAAGAAGGTGAGCCAGCACCAACTTCTAAGGTAAGTCAGAGTCCAAAGAGTACACAGAGAGACACCACTTCTGATACCTCTGTCACCACAGTCCAGAGTTTAAACCATCAGCAAGGGTGAAACTGAATCATCCGGCTCAACAGGTGATTGGACGTGTCTCAGATCGAATGAAAACCCGAAGACAAATTCGGGAGGAGGTAGCTCATATGTGTTATGTTTCATTAATTGAACCTAAGAATATAAAAGAGGCCTTACTAGATGATAGTTGGGTCAATGCTATGCATGAAGAATTAGGTCAATTTGAACGTAACAATGTTTGGACTCTTGTCCCCAGACTTAGAGACATGAATGTGATAGGTACCAAGTGGATCTTTAAGAATAAATCTGATGAGAATGGTACCGTAGTTAGAAATAAAGCTAGGTTGGTTGCTCAAGGCTATACTCAAGTAGAGGGTGTTGACTATGATGAGACGTTTGCCCCAGTTGCACGTCTTGAATCTATTCGTATTTTACTTGGTGTTGCACGCTTTCTTGGCTTCAAATTGTTTCAAATGGATGTGAAAAGTGCCTTTCTGAATGGGCACTTGAAAGAAGAGGCTTATGTTAAGAAACCAAAAGGGTTTGAGGACCCTAAATGTCCAAACCATGTCTACAAGTTAGACAAGGCTTTGTATGGGTTGAAATAAGCCCCTCGGGCTTGGTATGATAGACTTACTACATTTCTTCTTGATAATGATTTTCAAAGGGATAGTGTGGACAAGACTTTATTTGTGAAACATACTAAGTCTCATATACTTGTTGCTCATATTTATGTTGATGATATTGTGTTTGGATCCACTGCTGATCATCTTGTGAAATATTTTTCAGATTACATGACACATGAGTTTGAAATGAGCATGATAGGAGAGTTGTCTTATTTCTTGGGTCTTCAAATTAAACAGTCTCTTTTGGGTATGTTTGTTTCTCAGACTAAGTATGCTAAAAACCTTGTGTCAAAGTTCGGTCTTGAGTCGGCCAAACATACACGCACTCCCATGAGCACCAGTCTTCACCTTTCCAAAGACTCCTCTAGTACTGATGTTGATCCTGCCCTTTATAGGAGTATGATAGGGAATCTCTTGTACCTCACAGCCAATCATCCTGACATTGCATTTAGTGTAGGTGTTTGTGCCCGTTACCAAGCCTGTCCTAAAGAGTCTAATCTAATTACAGTCAAACGCATCATTAAGTATGTTAATGGGACATTGGGTTATGGGATTTGGTTCTTGACCGACACTACAGCTGAAATCACTGGTTTTTCTAATGTCGACTAGGCAGGGTCTGTTGATGATCGTAAGAGCATATCTGGGGTGTTTTACCTTGGGAATAATTTGGTTGCCTGGCATAGCAAAAAGCAAAATGTCGTCTCTCTTTCGACCGCTGAGGCTGAGTACATTGCTACAGGGAGTTGTTGTGCCCAAATGTTGTGGATGAAGCAAATGCTTCATGATTATGGTATAGAGCAGAACACTTTCACCCTTTTCTGTGATAACACAAGTGCCATTAACATTTTTAAAAATCCTGTCCAACACTCTCACACCAAACACATTGACATTCGTCATCATTTTATTCAAGAGTTAGTTGAAGAGGGCCTTGTTGTTCTTGAACATGTACCCACTGAGCATCAAAAAGCTGATATTTTTACAAAACCCCTTGATCTTCTTAAGTTTGAGTTCCTTAGAAAGACCTTGGGTGTAGTGCTCAGTCACTAGGGTGTTACCTGTTACTTGAGTGGGTGTGAGTGAATACTTTTATGTGTACTTGGATGATATAATCTCATTTTCATTAATTCTTGTCATCTCTGCATTTAGACTCATATGAACACCTCGCATGCTACTCGCAAGATTTCATTCTTCTTTGTTCATAGCTCATTCTGAATGCCCATGCTCATTGACTTCATGATCTCATTATGTACACATTCTTGAGATAAGCTGTTATAGGGGTTTCCACACAAGTGATCAAAGTTCTCTATGGACCTCTAGCAGTGTCGCTTGTACATTTTCAGAGGAATTGACCTATACTGGCATATCTTGAGTGATGTTTAGTCTCTTAACCATCTACCATCGTTTTTTCACTTTTACGGTTCTTCCCTCAGTTCATTGAAGTCCGGGCATTAGGAAAAGGCTACCTCAAAGGCACCAACCAGGCCATCCTTACTGATTTCATGCTTCTCTGGTTTGGTCTCCATACTCTTGAGCGTGCATGCCACCAGTGAGTGCCCACAAGAAAGAAAAGTCAAAAATAATATTAAAAAAAAGGGACTCATTGATTAAGGGGGAGCCTCTGCGTTTACTCAACAAATACCCCTTGATTCTTAGTAGTTTGACTTTTCTCTGTGATGTTTAGTTACTCTTGCCGAAGGTCCAGCCATCCGATCACTACGAGGATTAACTCTAGCTCTGTGGCCTCTCAAGGATTGCACACACACACATTCATTTTGTGAGCTCTCATGATTGAATTTGAGTTGTGTATTCTCATGTAGCCTATACTCATTGATCAATTTTTATCTGATTTGCTCATGATATTATGCTTCATATTGTCAATATTGCAAGTTTGCAGGCTTCATGGTTTGTAGATTATCTCATCTTAGTGTCACATTCATGCTACTATGCTCACTTCTTTTTGTTTTAGTTTCACTTAATAGTGTGAGTATTTTGTTTTTGCTCAAAAAGGTGTTTTTAAGTGCTTTGTTTTTTTTTTCTTTGTTCGAGCGAGGGAGTTTGCGCTCGAGTGAGCGTTCTTTCAACCCAATACTTTTGCAGATGGAACGAATTCTGGGAGCATGTCTTTTTGGCTCGAGCGACAATGTCTTGGCTTGAGTGAACCTGTGCGCGTAAGTGTCTTAGCTCGAGTGACAAACTTCTCGCTCGAGTGACCTGGTAAGGTTTAAATCGTTCGTCCGTCTTTTCAGACTTCATTTTTTCACTTTTTGCTCGGTTCATCTCTCTCATAGTTTTTTTCCTCCCCATTGTTGTTTGTATCTTGGTCTTCACTCATTTTTGGGAGGCATTTCTCATCAATCCGTCTTGCATATTCATCGTTGGTAAGTTTTTCTCTTTCTCTTTCGTCCTCCTTCTGTTTTGAGTGTTTGCTCTGCTTCATCTGTGGTTCTAGGGTTCTTCTTCATTGTTGGGTTTGTTTCAGTTATTATTATTTGCTATCTCTTTATTGCATTTTGGTTTAGTAGTTTGATGCATTTTTGCTAGGGTTTTGTTATCTCACTATTGAATTAGGGCTTTAATTTTTCTACCTTAGTTTTGCCCTATGTTTCAATTACTGCTTTATGATGGCCTTAACGAATTGTCTTAATATTGGTTTCCATAATCTACTGTCTCTATATCTCTTATACTACTGCAATTGGTTGATTTTGGAAATTTGACCTAGCACTGCTTTTACAGTTATTGATATAATGCTATGGTTTTGTGCATTTTGATGTTGTTTAACCCTGTTGGACTAATGATGTTTGTTGTGTTCTCATGTCTGTTTTTGGGGGTTCTACTGGTATTTGGGTGTTCCTTGTGTTTTGTCTTGGTGGATTGGGTTTTGTGGTTGTCTTTTCTTCCTTTTGTCAGTCATGGCTGAGTCTTCGAAATGCCGTAAACCACCGTGTCGCCCCAATTTCAATACTGAAAAATTTCAATCCAAGGAAAAATCCAACCTGATTAGGGATTTCTATGCTTCTAGGAAAGTTCACTTAGAACGCAATATCCATCCTAGTGCTTTTGAGTCTATTTCCATCCGTTCTTTGTTTGATGCTTTAGGGGGTGACCAAGTCCTGCTTTTCTCTGGGCCTCAAAATCTCAGCTTGGTCCGAGAATTTTATTATAATATGCACTCCATTAGCAAGGAAATAGCTCCCTCTTTTCACACCTGGGTTTGGAACAAAGCCTTGGTCATAGATAATGAAGCCTTTAGGCAGTTTCTTGGTCTTTTGGAAGTCCGGAATTGTCATTATCCTTTCATTACCCGCAGTGGTGTTGATTTTGATCGAGTGGCCACTGAACTTTGTGGCACTCCCCGGACTTGGATTGCCAGGGCCCTCATTCAGCAGAATGAGCTTCGTTCCCGTTTTCATCTTCTTAACATCATTGTTTGTGCCAACATCCATGTTATTACTCATTCATCTCACATTACCCAAGATTAGGATTATGTGTTGTATTGCATTAATCACCGTCTTCCTATTGACTTGTCTGAGATGATAGTCTCCAAAATGATTACTGTTTTTGAAGGTCGCAAGTTTTTGGGTCTCCCTTATGGGTGTTTCCTCACTAGGTTTCTTACATCTCTTGGTGTCCCCACCTTTGAGGATGACGAGTTTGCCTCTCCCATTAAACACATCACCAAGTTGACCATGTCTCAAAGTCAAGCTCATGTTAGGGGGGGTTCGTCAGGAGTCGGGGTGTCTGATATAGGTAATGATCCACTTGCCGAGGAGGCCGAGATTGATGCAGCCACTGCCAATGGACCTGAGATGCGTCCTCGTTCATTTCGCGGCCAACTGCAGTAGTTCGAGCAGTCTGTCACCCATCGCCTTGATCAACTCGATGCCCAGCTCGATACTCTTGATGAGCGCCTCAATTAGAAGACCGCCCTGTTGACTCAGATCCTATCTTTGTTACAGATGCCGCCGCCGCCTCCACCAACCTCATAGTTCTGTTTGCTTTTGGACAGTTTTTTAACAGTTTCTTTTCTGTTTTGGCCTATATATTCTGTTTCTTTTGTCTCTCTCGGACAAAAAAAGGGAGTATGTTAGTTTTGTTTTGGATTTTGCAGTATATATTTTTGTTTGCATGATGGTTGGGGTATATTGGGATATATAGTTGTTGCATTTTGCATATTAATTGTGGATTTTGTAGACTGGACATACTATTTTTGGGCTTTTGATATAGTTTTGATTCATTATATCTTGATATGGTTTTTAATTTTGAATAACTACTGTAGACGTCCCCGAACGTCCCGGAAGAAATCTCGTTTTGTTCATTGGGCTCACTACAGTTCAGGACTCAATATCACGGTCCTGTATCTAATCTCGCAGAGTGCAATGCAAGACCGATGAATCATCAAAGAGTCCAAATCCGGCAAATCGTTTTGAAAAACAGATTTTAGAAAGAAGTGCCAAACATGGACTACTTTACCAGATACAAAGTCGCCAACTAAATATTTATTTTGGGGGAATTTAGGAAACCCTGACTCGTTGCCTAAGGCCACGTGTCCGTCATCACCAAAGTTGCCTCGGCTCGGGAACTTGGATACGATTGGAGAAGGTCACTTCGTGAGTACCCCCGCTCGCCCGATCAAAGATCGGGCTCTACTAACCATGATATCGAGTTTTGAAAACATTATGTGCTCTTATTCCGGTTATTAGCCTAGAATTACTATGTGATGCACACAGCATACAAGTATAGACTGGATCGCCTGAGTTGGAACAGAACATTTCATGTTTTTTTTTTAAAGCGGTTTGCTACTCGCAAGTAGGTTAAAATGCGGATTTTGCCACCCTCAAGTGGGCTTTAGAAAACACGATGATTTGCCACTCTCAAGTGGGCTTAAAACTCACAATCAATGCATTATTCCAATTCAGATAATCCAACCTTCATCCACAGGCATTCAGGCAGGTATATCACATAAGCAGTTAGCCTCATGGTAAGCATGCTATCATGGCAGTCACTCATACACATGTAAGGATACTAAAGCATAAACACTTACCGAGTACTCCAAGCCAAAACAGAAGCTATGTTAGAAATCAATGCATGATTCTAACTATACAGAAATGTCTAATGCAACACAGGCAGGAATGCAACTACAATAGGCTCGGCTATTCTAAAGATGGCATGTGAAATGCTACAGCTAACACGTATTCAACTTGGAATTGAGATACAATGTAGTTAGTATGATGCGCCGAGCCCGGTGCATGCAAGACAGATGAATGGATGCAAACATGCGAGCATAAGTATGCTAATTGAAACATGCCCTAAACTAACCATCATAAGCTAGTAAATAAAAGGGAGAAAGACGTGGGGTTGGAAGACATGCATCACACACACGCACACTTATTACAACATTGCCCTCTCGCAGAGGGTCCGAATAAATAGTACAATCCGAATAAATAATTAACTACTCTAGCTAATTAAATATTACAAAACCCTAATTAATTAACAAATTAACTAGGAAAGCGAATAAACTAGCATGCAAGCTATAAAATGGACTGCCTCAGCTCTTGTTCCGAATGATGAAAGATGCATGCGTGCTCGAGTCGCTTTGTTGGGAAATTCCTTGTGATGCCCCGATTTGCCTCTGTTTTGCAATTGATCCCGGAATATTGTACAAAGCTCCAGAAGGCTGCTTGACCAGTTTTTGCTGCTAGATTCCGATTTGCTACAACAGAGAGCAAGAAAGGGGCATGGCAAAGTATCTTCAACACATGTGTGCATGACCACTCTCCCCGTCATTGCACAAGCTCTAGGGAGTGTAGACCTCGATCCTCATGCCACCAATCACGCATCTCGATGCATGATGGCCGAGGAGTCGAATTGCACGACTCAATGTGAAATGAATGCACATGAAAACACAACAAGACCTAAATTCCATCATGGGTAATCCGAAGTGTCGGGGACCGAGAATCGAGGCACGCTTCGTCACTTGGAGTACGAAACGTCCCTCGTTTCCCGTATTTGGACTAAACCCTACTCCAAACACAAAGCAATGAGATGGCATACACAATGAGACTAACATGCAACCTAGCATACGCAATGCTATGGGCTAAAATGACATACACAATGCACGTGACATAACATGGCATACACAATGCACTTACAAAGACTATCATGGGCACATGAACTAAATGGCATATACAAATGCAAGATGGACTTACACCAATATGAGTGGACCTCAGCCACACTCACATCAGTGGCCATATGATGGAAATGAGACAACCTAAACACATGCAAACATGCACGATGCAAGGGACCGATCCTAAGGCATCAAATGCCACTCTACCAAAGCATGGCAAGGGATGAAAGATGGCATATAAACATGCAATTTCCAGCTCTGAAATAATATGCTCAATGGTCCCGAATCATGGAAACATGTCACCCAATGCATGAAATAGACCCCGAAACTCAAAACTAGGCAAATGCATTGAACCACAAGTATGCAAAGCAAGCATTATTTGACCATGAGGCATTAAAACAGAGCCAAGGCAGTCCTAAACATGCACCAAATCAGTTTCAAGCATGGCCAAAAAGTGCTAACATGAAGGGCTAAAATAACATGCGACATAGGCTAGTAAGCATGATTTACATGGCATGTGTATGAAGCACAAGAGAGGTCACCAAACCAGCCACAAATAGGAATATGGTATGCTAAAATATGCCCAAATAACCACTGAAATGTACCTAATGCATGCAAAAATGATGGGCTCCTTTGGAGCGCCATGAGATGGATTACTCAACACATACAAGATAGACATGTGAAATGGCAAAAACAACTCTAGAAATCAGTTATGACAGCCTTAAAACTCACCAAAAAGGCCCTGAAATGGGTCAATGAAACATGCAATGAAAGGTCCCTTCGAAAGGCCTTGGATGGGATTACTCTACACATGCATCAAAGACACAAAATATGGCCAAAAGGGCTCCGGACAGAGCTAAGGCAGACCTCAAAACTCACCAAATAGGGCCTGAAATGTGGCTTCACAACATGCAAGTAAGAGCCCCTTTGGAAGGCCAACAAAGCTAGTAAAGAGAACAAGGGGTGAGAGGGTCACTCCTCTCTGATTTTAGGGCTCAAAGACACATCTAAGCCACTGAAAATCCACTGGATTTCAGTGGCTAAAAGGCCAATGCAAATGCTCAAATGCATGGCTCAAAGCATGAGGAAATGAAGCATGAAAGGGGGTAGATGACCCCCAACAGAAAAATGGTCTTAAAAAAACATGTTAAGAAGCTCAAAATAAGACTTTTTTTAGTTTATGACAAAGCCCAAATATGCTTGCAAATGGAGCTAAGATATGAAGCAAAACAATGCTTAAAAGAGGGAAATGGTGTGTTACCCTTGAAGCTCAAGAAGACAGCAGCAAAAGGGGTCCAAACTCTGAGCTAAAACCAGATTTTGGAGCTCAAAATGATCCTCAAAGAACCTCAGCCCAATGGTAGTTGAGTTTGATCAAGGGTGCCTAGGCAAAGGAGAGGTATATCTCCAAGTATAGCTCTTGCTATGCACACAAAGGCAGGAGAAGGAGAGAGAGGCAGAGATTTGGCTCTGGAATTTCTAGTGAGAGAGGGATTTTTTAGAGTGAGAAGCTCCCAAAACTTGCTTAGGAAGATTCTCCTTGAAAAATGAGAGATATAACTCATATATATCAAAAATAAGAGTTTGCTCGAAAATATCTGATTATAGGACAGCTGGAGGTTGTGGAAGATAGCTGGAGGGAAAATATCTATCAATTCTGAGCTTTCTAGGCATAAGTGGTCGGCCGACCACTTTTTCAGGAGAGGGTGGTCGGCCAACCACCTTTTCGGGTCGGCCAGCTAGTTTAGGAAAATTCTGCTTTCCAGGTCCAACTTCAAATGACCATAACTCCTTCATCTGAACTCCTTTTCAGGTCATTCTTGTGTCCAAATTGAAACCCTGGAAGTTAGCTTTCCAATGGAACCAGCCTTGCATTAAAATTCCTCTTGTGCAAAAAGTTATGCTTGTTTTGGTGAAGCCGCGCAGATTCGGTCCAACCGGATTCATGCCGAACTTCTCCCAAACTAGTTTTCTTCTCTCCTTTCCTCTTTTCTTCAACTCCAAACCCCTAAACAAAGTTTTTTGAAAGATTTTTCAAAGATTTCATCTCTCTTTCATTCATTTCTACTTTGTCCTTGCTTGGTTTACCGAAAAGCGCAACATTTGACAAAATGCGAGCCTCGGAACATCGTAAAAACTTTATTTCAAAAACGTTTTGAAAGAGAGGGTTTTAAGGTCTAAAATCTTTTGATCAAGATTTTTTTGGTCCAAAAAGGGGTATGAAGTTGAGATTTGACTCTCTCCTTGCCGAAGAAACTGAACCTTTCCCCTGCACACCTTTCTCCACCAAGTAAACCGTCAGTAGTGCCCAAGTCTTAAGAGTGGTCAAAAATGGGGTGTCTACAACTACTCTCTTTCTTCCCCTGGTGGTGTTTTTCTATTTTTGCAGATATTTAGTAAAGGTTGTTTAGTTAGTTGAGTTGGTTGTCTTAAGTTGGTTGGTTGTTTTTGTTAGCGCGTGTGTTTTCTAGGAAACTGTGTTAGAATGTTTTGTCCAAGAATTGACAAAGAGGGAGATTGTTAGGTCCCTTAGTTTTGTCAATCCCACAAACAAACATTGTTAATCAAGTTGTAAGTTTCTTGGTTGATTTGCCTTACTCGCTCGAGTGAAGGAGTCCTGGCTTGAGCGAAAATGCCTTGCTCCCAGAAGTTGTCTTTGTCTGCAAAGACTCTGGAAAAGAAGATTGTGCGCTCGAGCGAAGGAAGCTTGGCTCGAGCGATGCCACTTAAGGAAAACACGCGTATTTGGTTCCTCGCTCGAGCGACCTTCGTTGCCTCTGTTTTCTATAAGTACTTTTTTAAGTTTGATTTAGGGTTACATTTTTTAGATCTTCTTTAAGGGTTTTCGAGTTTTCTTTTGGGGCTATTTTGCTAGTTTTCCTTGATGTTTGATTGAGTATTAAACTTATGTTTTGATAAGCACACATCAGAGAGTTTCATTGATCACCTTTAATAGTGTTCTTCTTCGGTGGAATCCGAAGATTCAAGCGCAGAGGAGTCGAAGGAGTTTGATGCTGTGCTCAGTCGTTGATTCGACAATGGATGTTGTGGATTCAACATCAATCTGATCAATTCCGAGACAAAGATTGTGGTGAAAGATATACAGATTGTTGAAGACAAATTGACAACGTTTGGATAATTTGTTTGGTATATTTGTAATCTTTCTTTCTTTAGTAATGGATTGATTTGTGGCGTTTCGCCCGTGATTTTTTAATCACAATTGGAGGTACTCTAATAGTGATTTTTTCTACATAAAAATCGTTTATGTCTATTTATTGTTTCTGAAACAACAATCTAAATCACTTTCGTATGTGCTTGATGATTTAGATTGTTAGTTTTAATTGGTTGGGTATTGATACAATTAAATCTTAATCTAATCACAAATCACTTAGTTTTTTTCACCTTTCTTTTCATCTGCTTATCCTGATCAAACAAAAGCAATGAATATGCCTTCTCTCACCTTGTTTTTCTCTTCCATTCTCATCCTTTCATTTTCCTTTCCTTCAACAAATTTAAAACCAAACAACGCATAACATAATTTGCTTATGAAGTGTAACTGGAAATCATTCAACTCAATTGATGTGTTTTCCTTTGATCAAGAACCAAAACAAAAGCAAGCATAAGATTCAAAATCTCCTCAATTTTGTAGGCCACCAAACAGAAGGTATATAATACAATTCTAAGTTAGAGAGAAAAATGCATGATGCAAGCAATCAAATAGTAGATTTACTCTTCCTTTTCATTTTCCTTTCTTTCAACAAATCTAGGACCAAACAACACATAACAGAATTTGCTTATAAAATGTAACTGAAAATCATTCAATTCAATTGATGTGTTTTCCTTGATTTAGGAACCAAAACAAAAGCAATCATAATATTCAAAATCTCAATTTTCTAGGCCAACAAATGGAAAGTATATAACAATTCTAAGTCAGAGAGGAAAATGCATGACGCAAGCAAAACAAACAATAGATTTTCTCTTCCATTTCATTTTCCTTTCCTCCAACAAATCTAGAACCAAACAAGGCATAATAGAATTTGCTTTCAAAGTGTAACTGAAAATCATTCGACTCAATTGACGTGTTTTCCTTCACTCAGAAACCGAAACAAAGCAAGCATAAGATTCAAAATCTCCTCAATTTTCTAGGCCGCCAAACGGAATAGTAGATTTTCTTTTCCTTCAACAAATCTAGAACCAAACAAAGCATAACAGAATTTGCTTATAAAGTGTAAGTAAAAATCATTCAACTCATTGATGTATTTTCCTCCATTCAAAAACCAAACAAAACAAAAGCAGGCATTAGATTCAAAAACTCCTCAATTTCCTAGATAACCAAACGGAAGTGAATAATACAATTCTAAGTTAAAGAGGAAAATTCATTGATTCAAGCAAAGAAACAACAGACTTTCTGAGACTTGCCTGCTGAACAAATTCGCAGATTAGTCTAGAGATTGAGAATTTGAGGAGTCTCCAGAGTGTTAAGATCATGGACACCCAAAAAAATAAACAACAAGCAATCACACACCACTGAGACATCAATATTTACGTGGTTCGGCTTAATGCATACGTCCACGGACAGAAACAAGAATTTCACTAAAACAGAGCAAATACAAAAACAAAGGAGGAGATAAAACTCTCACTCAACTCACAGATTTCTCTCTCAATTTTCTGATACCATTCACTCTCTCCCTCCCGTCTCTATTTATACACAAAGAGAGTGAGGGAGAGGGAGACAAACCCACTAAAATTTCTACCTTCTTAATGGTGAGTGTCAACAATGGCAAGAACGTGAAAAGAAGGGAGAGTCGACCTTATAGATGCCCAGCTCAGACTTTCACTTGCGATGGTGTAAACACCCCATTTTTGACCGACCTTAAGACTCAGACGTCACCGATTGAGCGCTCGGTGATAGTGCATATTGTGCTCGTTCTGGAGTTTCAGAGTCTCGGCTGCGAGCCTTGCCTCCGGACTTCCGGGCTCTTTTGTGCTTTGCCTCGGTTTGCGAACCAGGTCCTGTTTTCTCTATTTTCTCTTCCCAAAGGGAGGGAGAGGTCTCGTAGACTATCTCTCAATGGCCGTAGGCTATGTTTCGTGGTCATAGACCACTTTTCCCGTTTGGAGACCAGTTTCCGGTTTTCGGAGCCGTCAGTCGTGTGCCTCGGTTCGGGACCGCCTAACTACCTCCGTTTGCTCCAGTTTTTGGCGCACACCTTGTTTCCTCTCCTTGGAGGGACACTGTGGCCCGGGAGACCACCTTCGTGGTCATACACCACCTTCGGTGCTTCACAGCCTGTTTTCAGGGCCCTGAACCGCGCGTTTTGGCCCCCGAACCCTCGTTTTGCATCGATTTGGGTTCATTTTTGGTATGGAACTTTGTTTCATTGCTAGGAAGGTGGTAGGATGATGGGAGACCAGCAATTCTTTTGAAAACCATTTTCTCTCTCCTCCAGCCGATTTTTCTGACAGAAAGCTGGTTTTTCTCACTTTTGGGCCATAATTTCTGGTTTTTCATACCACCATTGTGTTGTGCACACCTGGGAGGCCACCAATATGGGTAGGCCGACCAATATTTCTTCTTGACCCTTTTGAACCTTACTAAAAAGCTGGTTTTCCTCTCTCCTGGGTCACTTTTTCTGGTTTTCCACCATACAGCTGTGTTGCACTCATTTGGGAGGCCACCAATCTGGGGTGGCTGACCAGCATTTCACCTTGACCCTTTTGACCCTTAGTCAGCCGACCAGGGGGAGTGGCTGGCCGACCACCTTAACTGGTCGGCCAGCCATCTGCTTTTTGCTCTCTCTGAATGCATCACAACTGTACCAGCTGGGGGGCATTTGGACCATCCTCCATACACGTGTATGGAGGAGATTTGAAGCTTTCAAGAGAAGCTTTGGCCTCTCTACTCTATAAGAGAGGCCCTCCTTTTCCATTTTGAGGGTTCAACAATTTTGATAAGGCTTATACACTCCACCCTCCATAACTCTCTTCTTCAAGCTCCAAAACCCTAATATTCTTGCACCATTTGCACACCAACCCTTAGCACAACACCTCCACCATCCATTCAAGCATCTTGGAGCTGATTTTCAGAGTTTTAAGAACTCCTTTCTTGGTCCAGAAGTTGCTGGAAATCTGCTCTTCAAGGGTAAGTCCTCATTTCCCTTTTTCTTGCATTATTTTGCTCCACTGTTTAGCCTTATTTTCAAGTATTTCTGGGCTTTGTTATAAACTGAAAAGTGTCTTATTTTGAGCTCCTCTTGAAGTTTTATTAAGGACACTTTTCTGTTTGAGGCCATATACCTCCTTGTATGCTCTATCCCTCTTTGTAGGCTTATTTTGCTTCATATTTTAGCCCTACTTGTGAGAATTTTCGAGATTTTTCATGAACTGAAAAGAGTCTTATTTTGAGCCCCTCTTGATGTTTGATCAAGGGCATTTTTCTGTTTGAGGTCATTTACTTCCTTGTATGCTTGTTTGCCTCTTGTTTTGAGCCTTGCATCTAGGCCTTTGTTGCATGCTTTGTTTGGCCTTCTAGCCACTGAAATCTAGGGGATTTTCAGTGGCTAGTATACTGTTTTGAGAGCCAAAATCAGAGGGGGGTGACCCCCTCTCTCCTTGTCTTGTTTGTTGGCCCTTTTGGCCTTCCAAAGGGGCTCTATCTTGCATGCTTTGAAGTCTTGTTTCAGGCCCTATTATGTGAGTTTTGAGGTCTTCCTTAGCTCTGTCTGGAGCCCTTTTGGCCATATTGTGTGTCCCTCATGCATGTGTGGAGCAATCCTCCTCAAGGCCTTTCAAGGGGACCTTTCATTGCATGTTTCATTGACCCATTTCAGGGCCTTTTTGGTGAGTTTTAGGGCTGTCATAACTGATTTCCAAAGTTGGTTTTGCCATTTTACATGTCTATCTTGTATGTGTTAAGTAATCCACCTCATGGCCCTCCAAAGGAGCCCATCATTTTTGCATGCATTAGATACATTTCAATGGTTATTTGGGCATATTTTAGCATACCATATTCCTATTTGTGGCTGGTTTGGTGACCTCTCTTGTGCTCCATATACATGTCATGTAAATGATGCTTACTAGCCTATGTCGCATGTTGTTTTAGCCCTTCATGTTAGCACTTTTTGGCCATTCTTGAAACTGATTTTGTGCTTATTTAGGACTGCCTTGGCTCTGTTTTCATGCCTCATGATCAAATAATGCTTGCTTTGCCTACTTGTGGTTCAATGCATTTGCCTAGTTTTGAGTTTCGGGGCCTATTTCATGCATTGTGTGACATATTTCCATGATTCAGGACCATTGAGCCTATTATTTCAGAGCTGGAAATTGCATGTTTGTATGCCATCTTTCATCCCTTGCCATGTTTTGGTAGAGTGGCATTTGATGCCTTAGGATCGATCCCTTGCATCGTACATGTTTGCATGTTTTTAGGTTGTCTCATTTCCATCATATAGTGTAGACACCCCATTTTTGACCGACCTTAAGACTCAGACGTCACCGATTGAGCGCTTGGTGATGTTGTATACTGTGCTCATTCTGAGGTTGCGGAGTCTCGGCCGTGAGCCTTGCCTCCGAACTTTTGGACTTTTCTATGCCTTGCCTCGGTTTGCGAACCAAGCTCGGTTTTCTCTGTTTTCTCTTCCTGAGGGAAGGGAGAGGTCTCGTAGATCATCTCTCAGTGGCCATAGGCTACGTTTCGTGGTCGCAGGCCATTTTTCCCATTTCGGAGCCCGGTTCCCAGTTTTCGAAGCCGTCAGGCCGTGTGCCTCGGTTCGGGACCGCCTAACTACCTCCGTTTGCTCTGGTTTTTGGCATGCATCTTATTTACTCCCTTTTGAGGGACACTGGGGTCCGAGAGACCAACTTCGTGGTCGAACACCACTCCCGGTGCCCAACAGTCAGTTTTCGAGGTCCCGAACTGCGCGTTTCGGCCCCCGAACCTTCATTTCGCATCGGTTTGGGCTCATTTTTGGTGGAGGCCTTATTTTCATTATTAGGAAGCTTGTAGGAGGGTGGGAGGCCAGCAATTGTTCTGACAACCAACTTTTTGTTCGGTCAAAAGTGGTTCAGCATGAATCCGGGAAGGAGAAAGTCTGCGCGGCTTCACCGAAACGGGCGTAACTCTTTGCACAAGAGGAATTAAGATATGAGGCCACCACCATTGGAAAGCTTACTTCCGGGGCTTCATTTTTCACTCAAGAATCTCCTAAGTCCAAATCCGGGGGGAGGAGATATGGTTGGTTGAAGTCCGGTTGGACCAAATCTACGCGACTTTACGGAAACTGGCATAACTTTTTCTACAGAAGGAATTTTAATGCAAGGTTTGCGGCATTGGAAAGCTAACTTCTGGGGCTTCATCCTAGGGTGTGGCCGGCCACTTTTCCCCCTTTGGCCTGGCCAGCCGGCCACTTTTTCTGGCCGGCCGGCCACTTTTTTTGGTGAATGATTTTTTTTTGCCATTTTAAACTAGCCGGCCATTTTTGCCCCTGGAAGTGTGTTCCAGCCATGTATTTTGTTTTACACTTCACCCATGTCCGAGGGTTTGGCCATTTTGGGAGGAAACTTGGCTTGTTTTCCCTCCATTTTTTCCCCCCCCTTTTTCACCCATTTTGCCTATATAACAGCAGCCCCAGGTCTGGTTTTGAGGGTTAGAAAAAATGCTTTGAGCCTCTTGTATTGTATCTCTCTCCTTCTACACTTCAACTCTCAAAAACCCTTAAGTTCCTACACCCTTTTCCCTACAAGCCCTAACACCACTCCACCTCATTCCATTCCAGCAGCTTGAAGCTGTTTTCCAGAGGCAAGGAGCACCCAAACTTGGTCTAAAGTTGCTAAGGGTTGGTCTTCAAGGGTGAGTCCCACTTTCCCCTTTTCTTGCATTTTTTTAGTCTATTTCTTAGTCCCTCTTGCTTGCTGTTTTGAGCTCCGGCCAAAACTGAAATTGTCATTTTTTTGAGCTCATTTTTCTGTTTGATTAAGGGTTCTTACCTGTTTGGGACTTCCCACTACCACTTGCTTCATTATCCTCTTGGATGCCATTTTTTTTGCATGATATTTTTGGCCTATATATAATCTGTTTTGGAGCATGAGGTAAACTGTAGATAGGCTTATTTTGAGCCCTTCTTCAACACACTGTTCGGGACCTCCATGTATCACTTTCCATTGTACCCCTCTTTGGTCCCCATTTTTGAATGATTTATTAGCTTATTGAGCTTCTTTTTTTGGACCTTGGTCCAAACTTAAAATAGCCCTAAAATGACCCCCTATTCATGTTTCATTAAGGGTCTAGGGCTGTTTGAAGCATCCTTGGTATACTTCATGTTATAACCCTCTTGGTGGCCTCATCTTGCATCATACTTTGAACATGCTTGTGTTCTGTTTTGGGTCTGATCATAAGCTGTAAACAGCCATATTTTGGGCCCCTCTTCAACATTGTTGAAGGGCCCTAACCTGTTTGGGCCAGCGTGCACCACTTGCTTCTTTGCCCCTTTGTTGGCCCATTTCTTGCATGTTAATTTGGCCATACTTGTATCTGTTTTTGGGGGTTGTCATAAACTGTAAAACATCATATTTTTGGCCCCCCTCAACATTGTAGAAGGGGCCTTCTGTGTTTGAGATCAGCAGCTATGACTTGCTTCATTACCTCTCTTGGCCCCCCATTTTTGCATGCTAATTTTGCCCTATTTGTACCCACTGTTTGGCCATGCTTCGAACTGTAAAAATGCTTTTTTTTGGGCTTCCTAGCTTCTGTCTTCACACTTCATGTACGAATCATGCATTCATTGCATAGCTATAGGCCATTTCATGTGCTTAATTCCATGTTTCGGGACTCGTTCCTTGCATCGGGTTTCATTTCGCCATGTTTCGGGGCTGTTTTGCATGTCATTTTGCCTCTGAAATTTGCACGTTTGCATATCATATTCCATGTCTTGCCATGTCTCATTAGAGTGGCATTCCGTGCCGTAGGTTCGGTCCTCGGTTTGCGTGCACGCGTGCACGCACTTCGAGTTGTCTCATTTTCATCTTATGGCCTCCTATGTGAGTGTGACTGAGGTCCACTTGTGTTGGTGTAAGTCCATATTGCATTGTGTATGCCATTTCATTTCATAGCATTGTGTATGCTAGGATGTATGTTAGCGCATTGTGTATGCCATGTTACCTCGTGCATCGTGTATGCCATTCCATAACATTGTGTATATTAGGATTGTATCTTAGTTGCATTTCATGCATGTCATGCATATTGCATCGTGTTCGGGATAGGAGTTAGCCCGGGCACGGGAAACGAGGTACGTTCCGTACTCCGAGTGACGGAACATGTCTCAATTCCCCAATTACCGACACTCCAGATTATCCATGATGGAGTTAGGTTTTGTTGTATTTTCATATGCATTCATTTCATATCGAGTTGTGCAAATCGGCTCCTCGGCCATCGTGCATCGAGATGCGTGATTGGTGGCACGAGGATCGAGACATGCATACATTCGTGAAATACATTGCTATGCCTCTTTCCTGCTCTCTGTTGCAGCAAAATCAAGAATTAGCAGTCTTCCGAGGCTTGGCACGCATTTCAAGAACAGGTGTAAACAGAGGCTAATTGGGGCATCCCAGTGGATTTCCGCACAAAGGCAACCCGAACATGCATCATTCATCACCCGGAGCGAAATCAAGGCAGTCCCTAGCTTGCATGCCAGTTTTACAGCTTTCTTAGTTAATTTGTTAATTAATTAGGAATTTGTACATTATTTGGACTGTATTATTTGGACTGTACTATTCTTTTATTCGGGACTGTATATTTATTCGGACCCTCTGTGTGAGGGCAAAATTGTAATAAGTGTGGGTGAGTGTGATGTATGTCTTCCAATCCCACGTCTTTCTTCCCTTTTATTTACCTGCTTATGATGGTTAGATTAGGGCATATTTCAATTAGCATACAGTATGATAGCATGTTTGCATTCATTCATCTGTTTTACATGCACCGGGCTCAGCGCATCATACTAACTGCATTTGTATTTCAATTCCAAGTTGAATACATGATAGCTGTAGCATTCCATATGCCATGTTTAGGATAGCCGAGCCTGCTATAGTTGCATTTTTGCATGTGTTGCATTAGGCAATCCTGTATATTTAGGATCATGCATGATTTCTAATGAGTTTTTGTTTTGGCTTGGAGTACTCGGTGAGTTTTATGCTTTAGCATCCTTGCATGCGTGTGAGTGACTGCCATGATAGCATGCTTACATGAGGCTATTTGCTTAGTGATATAACTGCTTGAATGCCTGTGGGTGGAGGTTGGGTTATTTGGATTGGAACAATTCATCAAATGTTTGTTTTAAAGCCCACTAGATAGTGGCAAAATCATGTTTTCTTAAGCCCACCCGAGGGTGGCAAATCCACGTCTTAGCCTACTTGCGAGTAGCACCATCAAACCATTTTCAAACAAACAACAAGCATGAAATGTTTGTTCCAATTCAGGCGATCCCATAGTAAATCTAGGCTAATAACCGAATAAGAACACACAATGTTTTCAAAAATAGATATGATGGTTAGTAGAGGCCGGTCTTTGACCGGGCGAGCGGGTGCTCACAAAGTGACCTTCCCCAATCGTACCCAAGTTCCCGAGCCGGGCAACTTTGGTGATGACGGACACGTGGCCTTTGGCACCGAGTCAGGGTTTCCTAAATTTCCCATTAAAAAACATTTAGGTAGCGATTCTGTATCTGGCAAAGCAGTCCATGTTTGACACTTCTTTTCAAAAAAATCTGTTTTCAAAATCGATTTGCCGGATTTGGACTCTTTGGTTCAAGATTAAGAACCGTGACATTTGAGTCCTTGAACTGTAGTGACCCCAATATGAACGGAACGGGACTTAACCCTCCCGGGGCGTTCGGGGACGTTTACATATAGCCACTGATGTGAGTGTGGCTAAGGTCCATTCATATTGGTGTAAGTCCATCGTGCATTGTGTATGCCATTTTAGTCCATAGCATTGCGTATGCTAGGTTGCATGTTAGTCGCATTGTGTATGCCATCTCATTTGCATTGTTGTTGGGATAGGAGTTAGCCCAAACACGGGAAACGAGGGACGTTTCGTACTCAAAGTGACGAAACGACGTGTCTCAATTCCCGTCGCCGACACTCTGGATTACCCATGATGGAGTCTAGGCCTTGTTGTGTTGTCGTGTGCATTCATTTCATATCGAGTCATGCAATTCAACTCCTCTGCCATCATGCAGCGAGATGCGTGATTGGTGGCACGAGGATCAAGGTCGTGCATACATATGTGAAAATACTTTGCCATGCCCCTTTCTTGCTCTCTGTTGCAGCAAACCAGAAATCAACAGCCTTCTAGAGCTTTGCACAGTATTTCGGCATTAATTGCAAACAGAGGCGAATCGGGGCATCGCAATGGATTTCCGCGCCAGGCAACTCAAGCATGCATCATTCATCATTCGGAACAGGGCTGAGGCGGTCCATGATTTGCATATTAAGTTTACTTTGCTTTCCTAGTTATTTGTTAATTATTAGGGTTTTATATTTATTCGGACTGTATTATTTATTTATTTGGACCCTCCGAGCGAGGGCAATTGTAATAAGTGTGCGTGTGTGTGATGTATGTCTTCCACCCCACGTCTTTCTCCCTTTTATTTACCAGCTTATGATGGTTGATTAGGGCATGTTCAATTAGCATACTTATGCTCGCATGTTGCATTCATTCATCTGTCTTGCATGCACCGGGCTCGGCGCATCATACTAACTGCATTGTATTTCAATTCCGAGTTGAATATGTGTTAGCTGTAGCATCTCATATGCCATTCTTAGAATAGCCGAGCCTATTATACTTGCATTTTTGCATGTGTTGCATTAGGCATTTCTGTATAGTTAGGATCATGCATTGATTTCTAACATAGCTTCTGTTTTGGCTTGGAGTACTCATAAGTGCTTATGCTTTAGCATCCTTGCATGTGTGTGAGTGACTGCCATGATAGCATGCTTACTATGAGGCTATGTGTTTATATGATATAACTGCCTAAATGCCTGTAGGTGAAGGTTGGGTTATTTGGATTGGAACAATTCATCGACTGTGAGTTTTAAGCCCACTTGAGAGTGGCAAACCATCACATTTTCTAAGCCTACCCGAGGGTGGCAAATCCACGTCTTAGCCTACTTTGCGGGTAGCACCATCAAACCATTTTCAAATAACAAACATGGATGTTTTGTTGTTCCAATTCAGGCGATCCGGTCTATATTTGTAAGCTGTGCGCATCAATTAGTAAATCTAGGCTAATAACCGGAATACGAGCATATAATGTTTTCAAAACTCGATATCATGGTTAGTAGAGGCCGATCTTTGATCGGGCGAGCAGGGGTGCTCACGAAGTGACCTTCCCCAATCGTACCCAAGTTCCCGAGCCGAGGCAACTTTGATGATGACGGACACGTGGCCATAGGCAACGAGTCAGGGTTTCCTAAATTCCCCCAAAACAAAATATTTAGGTGGCGACTCTGTATCTGGCAAAGCAGTCCATATTTGGCACTTCTTTCAAAAAATCTATTTTCAAAAACGATTTGCCGGATTTGGACTCTTTGATGATTCATCGGTCTTGCATTGCACTCTATGAGATTAGATACAGGACCGTGACATTGAGTCCTGAACTGTAGTGAGCCAAATGAGCAGAACGGGATCTCCTTCCGGGACGTTCGGGGACGTCTACAGGTGGAAGTCCTCGTACGCCATCCTCCTTGACTCTTTGCTTGCATGCATGGGGTTGGAGCTAACGATTATCCCCCTCCATACCCACATGCATGACTGACTTCTCACTTGAAGTCCATCCCTGCAATGTCTCTGCAAATTTCGAGTTTGTCTCTCGAGACCACCTTTGTAAGCATGTCAGCTGGATTCTTATTTGTACTGCTTTTCCATCACTTCACGTATCCAGTGATATCGAACATCAATGTGCTTCGTGTAAGAATGGTACATAGAATTCTTGCTCAGGTCTATGGCATTCCGGCTATCACAATATACCATGAACTTTTCTTGCTTTAGTCCTAACTCTTGGAGAAACCGCTTTAACCACAACATTTCTTTCCCAGCTTCTGCTGCGGCAATATACTCTGTCTCAGTTATGGATAAAGCAATACACTTCTGCAACTTGGATTGCCAAACACAGCTCTCTCTGCAAAAGTGAACAGCAATCCTGTTGTAAATCTTCTACCATCAAGATCTCCCACCATATCTGAATCTGCATAGCCTTCCAAGACTAGTTTGGCATCTCTAAAGCATACACATATTTTAGATGTACCTTTCAGGTACCTCAGAATCCACTTGATTGATTCCCAATGCTCTTTCCGTGGATTGGAAATGAATCTGCTTACTACTCCAACAGCATGAGCAATATCTGGTCGGGTGGACACCATTGCATACATTACACTCCCTACGGCGGATGAGTATGGAATAGCCTTCATCTCTTCTTTTTCTTTTGTAGAGGAAGGGACAAGAACTCTTGCTCAGCTTGAAATGATTAGCCAGGGGAGCACTAATTGGCTTGGTATCTTTCATGTTGAACTTCTCAATCACCCATTCAACGTACTTCTCCTGTGACAACCACAACTTCTTGGCTTTCCTGTCACGCATAATTTTCATGCCCAAAATTTGCTGTGCAGGGCCTAGGTCCTTCATGTCAAAGGACTGTGATAACTCCTTCAGTGATTTGATTGCGGTGGCATCCTATCCAACAATCAACATGTTATCAACATAGAGTAGGAGTATGATGAAGTTTCCACCGGGAAATTTCCTGACATATACACACTGTCTGCAGCAGTTCTCTTGTACTCATGACCCACTATAAATGAGTCAAACTTCTTGTACCACTGTCTTGGCGCTTGTTTGAGGCCGTAGAGACTCTTCTTCAATCTACAAACTAAGTTTTCTTTCCCTTTGACTTCAAAACCTTTTGGTTGCTCCATGTAAATTTCTTCTTCAGATCACCATGGAGAAATGTCGTCTTCACATCCATTTGTTCAAGTTTCAAATTCAAACTGGCCGCTAGTCCCAAAACTACTCGAATGGATGTCATTTTCACAACTCGCGAGAAGATTTCATCAAAATCAATACCTTTCTTCTGTCCAAAACTGTCGACAACCAATCGAGCTTTATACTTGACTAGCTTTCCACTGCTATCTTTCTTCAACTTGAACACCCATTTGTTCTTCAATGCTTTTCAACCCTGGGGAAGTTTTACCAAATCATAAGTCTGATTTTCCTGCAAGGACTGCATCTTTTCTTGCATAGCTTGCTGCCAGCTACTCTTCTCCTTATTATTCTGAGTTTCTTGAAAACTTTCTTGTTCCCCCTCAACAGTAAGCAAAATATACTCAGAAGCAGGGTATTTTGATGATGGCTTAGGCTCTCTTGTTGATCTTCGTAACTATGGACCAACAATCTCTAGCGGAGGGGGTTGTGGCTTCTGCTGCTCAACACCCTCTTCTTCTGGATTTTCTTCTTTTTCTAGAAATCCATCTTGCAACTCTACATCATTGGTTTAATGCTGCAGTAGCTCTTCTTCATCAGTGGCATGTTGTGATGGTGCAGGATTCAGAACAATTTTGATAAACATCATCAACTTTGGGTTTGGCTAGTTGCCCAAAGTCTTCTAAGGTCTGGCCTTCTTGAAATACCACATCTCGGTTTCGAATGACCTTCTTGTTTTTCAGATCCCATAATCTGTTTCCAAATTCTTCACCTCCATAACCAATAAAGATGCATGGAGTGACTTTATCATCCAGCTTCTGTCTGTGCTCCTTGGAGACATGTGCAAATGCTTTAGACCCAAACATTCTCAAGTGAGAGTAAGAGATCTCTCTTTCAGACCATACTTCTTCTGGAATCTGAAAATTTAGTGAAACGGACGGCGATCTGTTAATCAGATAGCAGGCAACACGAACAGCTTCTCCCCAAAATGGCTTTGGCAGTTTTTCCATTTTGAGCATACATCTGACCTTTTCCACAATGGTCTGGTTCATTCTTTCGGTTACACCATTGTGTTGTGGGGTTCTAGAACAGTCTTCTCATGCCGGATACCGCGAGTAGCACAGTAGGCTTCAAATTCCTTTGATGTGTACTCGTCTCCATTGTCTGTTCGAAAACACTTCAGCTTCTTTCCAGTCTCCATTTCCACCATAGCATGGAATGCCTAAAAATGCTGGAACACCTCAGCTTTGGTCTTTAGGACATAAACCCATACCTTCAGTGATGCATCATCAATAAACGTCAAAAAGTATTTTCTGCCACCCAAAGATTCCACTTCTATGGGACCGCACATATCAGAGTATACTCTGCTCAACAATTTTGATTGTCTTATGGATGATGAATGGAAAGCGACTCTATGATGCTTCCCAAACAAGCAGTTGTCACAAGGATTCAATTTTGCATCTTTGGCAAAGGAATAAGAGACTTCTTTGTCATAATCTACAACCCTTTCTCACTCATGTGACCTAACCTTTTGTGCCATAAATTTGGTGATGCCTCATCTTCTGTTGCGTTGAGGCAATCTGAACTCACCTCCACATGAGTCTTGTATAGCGTGCCACTTGTATGTCCTCTGGCTACCACCAGAGATCCCTTTTTCAACATCCATATGCCTTTGCCGAAGTAGTTCTCATAGCCTTGTCGATCTAAGGCTATCCCTAAGATAAGATTCAGGCGTAAATTCGGAACATGCCTGACATCTTTCAACACCATCGTACACCCAACTTTGGTTTGGATACGAACATCACTGATTCCCACATTCGTCGAAAAACTGGAGTTACCTATCTTCACTGTACCAAAATCTCCAGCTTAGTATGTACTAAAGAACTCCAACCTGGGTGTGGCATGATAGGAAGCTGCTGTATCTACCACCCACTCGGTGTCGCTGTAGACACCCCATTTTTGACCGACCTTAAGACTCAGACGTCACCGATTGAGCGCTTGGTGATGTTGCATATTGTGCTCGTTCTGAGGTTGCGGAATCACGGCTGCGAGCCTTGCCTCCGGACTTCCGGACTCTTTTGTGCTTTGCCTCGGTTTGCGAACCAGGCCATGTTTTCTTTGTTTTCTCTTCCCGAAGGGAGGGAGAGGTCTCGTAGATCATCTCTCAGTGGCCGTCGGCTACGTTTCGTGGTCGTAGGCCATTTTTCCCATTTGGAGCCCGGTTTCCGGTTTTTTCGGAGCCGTCGGCCGTGTGCCTTGGTTCGGGACCGCTTAACCACCTCCGTTTGCTCCGGTTTTTGGCATACACCTTGTTTCCTCCCTTTTGAGGACACTGTAGCCTGAGAGACCAACTTCGTGGTCAAACGCCACCTCCGGTGCTTAATAGTCAGTTTTTAGGGCCCCGGGCCGCGCGTTTCAGTCCCCAAACCTCCGTTTTGCATCCGTCTTGGTTCATTTTTGGTAGAGACCTTATTTTCATTGTTAGGAAGGTTGTAAGAGGGTGGGAGACCAGCAATTTTTTTGAAAAACCAGCTTTCTCCTTTTTCTCTCTCCGAAAGCCGGTTTTTCTGACAGAAAGCTGGTTTTTCTTACTTTTGAGCCACAATTTCTGATTTTTCATACCACCATTGTAATCTACACACCTGGGAGGCCACCAATATGGGTAGGCCGACCAGTAATGCTTCCTGACCCTTTTGAACCCCTCTAAAAAGCTGGTTTTTCTCTCTCCTGGGTCACTTTTTCTGGTTTTTCTTTACACAGCTGTGTTGCACTCATCTGGGAGGCCACCTTTTTGGGGTGGCCAACTAGTAATTGTTCTTGACCCCTTTGACCCCTGGTCGGCCGACCAGGGGAGGTGGCCGGCCGGCCACCTTGGCCTTTTGAACCTGGTCGACCAGGTTTGTCTCCTTGGGTGCATTCCAGCTGTGCCAGCTGTTTTGCACCTGTCCCTCTGTCCGAGGGTCTGCCCTGGTTTTTGGTCCATTTAAGGTGGTTTTCACCCCTTTGCTTGGTTTCAAGGAGAGTTTGGCCCTTTTGGTCAAGCTTCTTAGGGAAGCTTGACCCTTTTGGGTTAGCTTCCTCAAGAAGCTTGACCCCTTTAGTCAAGCTTCTCTTAGAAGCCTTGAACCTTTCTCTTGGCTTCTCCAAAAAGCCTCACTCCTTCTCCTCTATATAAAACTCTCCACCTCCATTTGCAAGGGTTAGAAAAACCAGCTGGAGCATATCCCTACAATCCCTCATATCTTTCTCATCCAAGCCTCAAAACACCTTTGTCCTTGCACCATTTACACACCAACTCATAGCCTACCACCTCCATCATCCATTCCAACACCTTGAGGCTGATTTTCAGAGGTTAGGAGCTCATTTTCTTGGACCAAAAGCTGCTACATTGCTGTGCTACAAGGGTAAGTCATCTTCCCCCTCTTTGAAGCTTTATCTTGCTCTATACCTTAGCCCTTCTTTCTTGCATTTCTGGGCTTAGACCCAAACTGAAAAGTGTCTTATTTTGACCCCCTCTTCAACTTTGATTAAGGACACTTTGCTATTTGAAGTCATCTATTCTCTTGTTTGTTCAATCTCTCTTTTAGGGCTATTTTTGCATCATATTTTAGCCTTACTTGTGAACATTTTCGAGATATGCTATAAACTGGAAAAGGTCTTTTTTTTTACCTCCTCTTTAAGTTTGTTTGAGGTCACTTTTCTGTTTGGAGTCATCTCCTTCCTTGCATGCTTCATTTCCACATGCTTTGAGCCATACATTTAAGCATTTGCATTGACCTTATTTTGGCCTCGTAGCCACTAAAATCTAGCAAATTTTCAGTGGCTTTGATGAGGTTTTGAGCTTTGAAATCATAGAGGGGTGACCCTCTCAACCCTCATTCTCTTTACTAACATGTTTGACCTTTCAAAGGGACTCTATTTTGCATGCATTGAAGTCTTGTTTCAGGCCTTATTCTAAGGGTTTTAAGGTCTGCCTAGGCTCTGTTAAGAGCCCTTTTTTTCATATCTTATGTCTATGATGCATGTGTAGAGCAATCTCATTCAAGGCCTCTCAAAGAGGTCTTCCTTTGCATATTTCCTAGACTGATTTCATGGCCTATTTGGTGAGTTTTAGGGCTGTCATAATCCATTTCCAGAGTTGGTTTGGTCTTGCTAAGTGTCTATCTTATATGTGCTTAATAACCCCTTGTATGGCCCTCTAAAGGAACTCATCATTTTTGCATGTGTTGGCTGCATTTCAGAGGTTATTCGGGCATATTTTGACATGTTTTGTTCACTGATTTTGGCTGGTTTGATGAGTTCTCTTGTGCTTAATATACATGCCATATAAACCATGTTTACTAGCCATTGTTGCATGTTGTTTTAGCCCATCATGTTAGCACTTTTTGGCCATGATTTATACTAGAAATGTACATGTTTTGGGACTACCTTGGCTCTGTCTTTGGGCTTCATATTCAAATAATGCTTGCTTTGCATAGCTATAAGTCAATACATGTGCCTAGTTTTCAATTTCGGGGTTTACTTCATGCATCGGGTGCCATATTTCCATGTTTCGGGATCATTTAGCATCATGTTTCAGTGCTGGAAGTTACATATTCATATGCCATCTCTCATCCTTTGCCATGCCTTATTAGAGTTGCATGTTGTGTTTTAGGATCGGTCCTCGGTTTACGTGCATGTGTGCACGCATTTCGGTTACCTCATTTTCATCTTATGGCTACCGATATGGGTGTGGCTGAGGTCTACTCATGTTGGTGTAAGTCCACTATGCATTGTGTATGCCATCTTAGTCATTTGCATTGCGTATGCTAGGTTGTATGTTAGTGCATTGCGTATGCCATCTTAATCCGTAGCGTTGTGTATGTTAGGTTGCATGTTAAAAGTGCATTCACGCATATCATGCATATTGCATCGTGTTTGGAATAGGAGTTAGCCCAAACACAGGAAACAAGGGACGTTTCGTACTCCAAGTGACGGAACGTGTCTCAATTCCCAATCGCCGACACTCCGGATTAACCATGATGGAGTCTCGGTCTTGTTGTGTTTATATGTGCATTCATTTCACATTGAGCCGTGCAATTCGACTCCTCGGCCATCATGCATCGAGATGCGTGATTGGTGGCACGAGGATCGAGGTATGCATACATATGTGAAAATACTTTGCCATGCCCCTTTTTTGCTCTCTGTTGCAGCAAATCAGAAACCGGCAGTCTTTTGGAGCTTCGTGCAATATTCCGGGCTTAATTGTAAACAGAGGCTAACTGGGGCATCGCAATGGATTTCCGCGCAAGGCAACTCAAGCATGCATCATTCATCATTTGGAACAGAGCTGAGGCGGTCCATAGATTTGCGTGCTAGTTTACTGATTTCCTAGTTAAATTTGTTAATTAATTAGGGTTTTGTACTTATTTGGACTGTATTATTTATTCGGACCCTCCGAGCGAGGGCACAACTGTAATAAGTGTGCGTGCGTGTGATGTATGTCTTCCAACCCCACATCTTTCTCCTTTTTATTTACCAGCTTATGATGGTTAGTTTAGGGCATGTTTCAATTAGCATACAGTATGATAGCATGTTTGCATTCATTCATCTGTTTCGCATGCACCGGGCTCGGCGCATCATACTAACTGCATTTGTATTTCAATTCCGAGTTGAATACTTGTTAGTTATAGCATTTCACATGCCATCTTTGGAATAGCCGAGCCTACTATAAGTTGCATTTTTGCATGTGTTGCATTAGGCATTTCTATATAGTTAGGATCATGCATGGATTTCTAACATAACTTCTGTTTTGGCTTGGAGTACTCGGTAAGTTTTTATGTTTTAGCATCCTTGCATGCGTGTGAGTGACTGCTATGATAGCATGCTTACCATGAGGCTATTTGCTTATGTGATATATCTGCCTGAATGCCTGTGGGTGAAGGTTGGGTTATTTGGATTGGAACAAATCATCGACTGTGAGTTTTAAGCCCACTAGATAGTGGCAAAACCATCTTTTTCTAAGCCCACCCGAGGGTGGCAAATCCACATTTTAGCCTACTTGCGAGTAGCAAACTGTTTTCAAAACGAACATGAGATGTTTTGTTCCAATTCAGGTGACCCAATCTATACTTGTATGCTGCACGCATCACATAGTAATTCTAGGCTAATAACCGGAATAAGAGCACATAATGTTTTCAAAACTCGATATCATGGTTAGTAGAGGCCGATCTTTGATCGGGCGAGCGAGGGTACTCACGAAGTGACCTTCCCCAATCGTACCCAAGTTCCCAAGCCGAGGCAACTTTGGTGATGACGGACACGTGGCCTTAGGCAACGAGTCAAGGTTTCCTAAATTTCCCAAAATAAAATATTTAGGTAGCGACTCTGTATCTGGCAAAGCAGTCCATGTTTGGCACTTCTTTTCTAAAAATCTGTTTTCTCAAAACAATTTGCCGGATTTGGACTCTTTGGTTCAGATTAAGAACCGTGACATTGAGTCCTAAACTGTAATGAGCCCAAACAAACGAAACGGGACTCATCCTCCCGGGACATTCGGGGACGTCTACAGTCGCTGTCTGACATATGGAGACATTCTTCTTCTTCAATAGAGAATAATGCAATATCCTCTGGGACAGTAACTGCAGTCTTCCCATCTTCGGTCTTTGGCTGTCTATTGTCTTGTTTTTATTTTCCCTTCAAGGCATAACAATATTTCTTGATGTGACCCTCCTGGCCACAGTGGTAACACTTGAACTTCGGCCTGCTTCTACAATCTCTGGACTTCCCTCTGTCTTAAGATCTTCCTCTACTGCGTTCTCTGATTTTGCTTCTTCCTCTACTTCTGCCTTTGCCTCCACCTCTGTCTCTATTTTCTGTGACGATGGCATGGGACTGATCTCTACCCATGTCTTTCTTTCTTGCCTCTTCACTAAATAGAGCATCTGTAACCATGCTCATGGTCAGTTTTCCTTCAAGTGCAGAGTTGCTAAGGGACACCACCAACGTCTCCCAACTGTCTGGCAAAGAGCTGAGCAGCAATAGCGCTTACATCTCATCATCTAACTCCATTTTGACAGTTGCCAATTGGTTCACCAGATTTTGAAACTCACTGGTGTGTTCAGCAACAGAGATACCACCTTTCAGCTTCAAATTTACAATTCTTCTTATTATGAGGGCTTTCTTCCGAGCAGTCTTCGACTGGTACATGCCTTCTAACTTCGTCCAGAGAGCATAAGCATCAGTTTCCTAGACGACATGGTAGAAGACACTATGACCGATCCATTGTCTGATCTGGCCAATGGTTTTTTGATTCTTTCGCTTCCAGTCTTTGTCATTTTCCGTTGCTGGTTTAACTCCATTAAGCTCAATGGGGTCAAACAAATCTCAGCAGTACAAGACATCCTCCATTCTAGGCTTCTAGATTGCATAGTTAGAAGCAGTCAACTTGATCATAGATCCCGAAGTCGACGTTAATTCCTCCATCAACACTTGTTTCTACATAAAATGATCTCTGTCTGAAAATTAGGCTTCGCTGTTGAGTCTAGACTGGTCAAATTAGCTAGAAAAGCACTTTGGATTGCCAAAATAAAAACTGTAAATTTTTGAAATCTGATTTGTAAAATTTGATCTTACGGATGTGTCCGAAATATTCCAAATAGTTGGAAAGCACTATTAGATCATCCAAATCGGACCTCAAATGGCTTAGATCTAGCCAAAACAGTTCAATGGTTCAAATCGGTGCAATCTAGTATGCCTGAGAAGCACTGGATAATTCCTCCGGTTCAATTGGCGTCAACGGCTTGGTCAACGGCTCAGTCAACGGCGCTTGGTCAGCGGCGCGGTCAACAACTCGGGGGCTCGAATGACGTCAGCATCTAATGTGTACGCGTGTAGCGCGTGCTTGAGCGTGAAATCACACATCTTCTTCCTTTGGAAGCGCGTGCGGCGCGTAGGTGCGTAAGAGCACGTGAGCACGGCGTCAAGTGGCGCGTGCGGCTGCGTCCGATCTCCTTTTTCGACACGATTTTCACCGATGTGCTCGTATCGTCAAGGACTTCAACCTGGTGTGATGAAAAGTGGATTTTGACCACTTTGAATTCTGGGCAATTTTTGAAAACACACTCTATTTTTCAAAAAAACACCCAACGCGGCTGATACCACTTGTTAGGATCATGGACACCCAGAAAAATAAACAACAAGCAATTACAAACAACTGAGACACCAATATTTATGTTGTTCGGCCCAATGCCTACGTCCACGGACAAAAGCGAGAATTTCACTAAAATAGAGCAAATACAAAAATAGATGAGGAGATAAAACTCTCACTTAACTCACAGATTTCTCTCTTAATTTTTTGATACCATTCACTCTCTCCCTCCCGTCTCTATTTATAGAGAGAAAGGGAAAGGGAGACAAACCCACCAAAATTTCTACCTTCTTAATGGTAAGAGTCAACAATGGCAAAAACATGAAAAGAAGGGAGAGCTGGCTTGCAGATGCCCAGTTTAGACTTTCACTTGCCGTGGAAGTCCTCATACGCGATCCTCCTTGACTCTCTGATTGCATGCATGGGGTTGGAGCTAACACAGAGCAGATATCATGGGTAGGTTTGGTTTGTGTTTCTGAAAAAAATTTCAGAAATTTTCTCTACAAACAAATTTCAGAAATTTTCTCTACCAAACAAATTTTCCCAAAAAAATTTCCCAAAACACACAAACCAAACAAGTTTTCCAAACAAATCTCTCTCACACACACATCAAATCAATCACTTTCTCCAAAACTCTCTCTCAAAACAATTTTCCAAAACAAATTTCCCAAAAAACCAAACCAAACATGTTTTCGTACTTTTTATCTCTAAAACACATCTCTCAAACACAAACCAAACAAGCCCCATATTTTGAAACTGTTTTGGTTCGTTCTCTTTTGATTTTTGACAATCAAAATGACAATCGAATCATTTAAATATATATATAATAAAGAAAAGTGTATGGCGTTTTTGGTTCAAATTTCAGACCCTCCTTCACGGAGAGAAAGTGTGTCGCGCGGGTTTTGTTGTGTGTTTTTTTAGCACTCGTAGTTAAGGGTGTTCGCAGTTCGGTTTTGGACGGTTTGGTTTGTGGTTTGAGAAAAATTGAATCTGCAACCATCCGCAATACAGGTTGCGATTTGTGCAGATACGGTTCACGGATGTGTGAGCGGTTGCAGACGGTTTGCGGATTGAACTTTTTAAAAAAAAAAATTATTTTTGGGTCTTTTTTCCCCGTTTTGTAAATATTTATTTTTGGGCTCTTTTCCTTCAATTTTCTAAAATGCTCAACATTAATAATTAATGAATTAAAACTTATAAAATTAAAACATAACAAAATCAATTCCTAATCCAAGCAAATCATTCAAAATCCTAAACTTTTAAATAAAATCTTAAACTAATCCAAACACATCTTTCAAAATCCTAAACTAAATCATCAAAATCATTCACTATCTAACAATACAATTAGGCTATGTTTGATTCACAAGACTAATAATGAAAGTATTAATAATCTTATCAAATTAGTGTGGTATTCACTATCCAATTGGATTAGTAAGATAAATTATCCCCTTATCCATTGTTTGATTTGCATTGGATAAGAAAACATATTAATGGGATGTCTCTATTTATACATCACATTTGGTCTCAAGATACACCACTACTCAGTTCATACCTTTAATAATTTTAAAAAAACATAATTTTTCTCAACACACACCACAACGTTCCAATTTTTCCCTTAGTCCCACACCACTTAGTACACACCTTAAAAAAATAAAAAAATAAATAATAATAAATAAATAAATAAATCCCTAACTGTTACACACTTACCATCGGTGACAGCAGCCATCACTGGCGACCACCATCAATGCCAACCATGGCCATCGCCGTCAACCCTTCATTCCGTCTTCACAACTATCGCTGCCCACTTCCCAGTCTCGTAAGTCGCCTCCATTCCTAGAGACCCACCACCTCGCAGATCGCCACCACCGTCTCCAACCCCTCCATCCTCCATCACGGTTGCCGCTACATCCTTCTCAGCCCCGTGGTCGCCTCCTTTCGTAGATCACCTTCACCGCTGTCAACCCCTCATCACTCGCGCTTTGCCACTACCCCTTCCTAGCCTAGTCGCACCTCCCTTCCGTCACCAACACCACAACCCACCACCTTGCAGATCATGAGAATACAGATCGCGAGAGAGAGGGGGAGAGAGAGAGAGATCACCGGCGAGGGTTTGTGGTGATAGGGATTCGCCGGAGCTAGAAAGGAACGACAAGGCAACGGTGGTGAAATAGCGGCGACTGCAACAATGGTGGCTAGGGTTAAGGTTTGAATGTTGTGTATTCAACTAAGGTGTGTATTGATATTCTTTTGTGGTCATTTTGGTCATTTTGGGTAAAGTCATTATTGTAATAAAAAATAATCAATTAATGGTGTGTCTTGAGACAAAATGTGGTGTGTAAATAGAGGATTACAACTATATTTATCTTCTTCTTCTTTTTTCAATCTTACCCTCCATCAATATTTCTTCACAATTTTTACTTTATCAAAATTTCTTCATAAACATGGTTTTGAAAAAAATTATAAATAAATAAATAGAAGCAAAATAAAAATACGAAATACAAAAAGCCATGTTTGTTTTGTTTTTTTATTTTTATTATTTTTTAAATATAAACAAATTTGATAAAATAAATATCAAAAAAAATTAAAATTTTAAAAAATCATTTTTAGCCTTCTAAAATATAAAATTATATAAAAATAATAAGTGTTTTAATTTTTAGTCAAGGATAAAAGAGTCTTTTTATTTTATTTTCCAGCTCAGGATATCTAATCTCACACCTACCCCATTCCTAATAATCCTACAAATTTGTTGGATTAATCATTCATTGGATTAATAATTCTGAAGTAAAATTTCAAAATAAATACAGGATTATTGGCCCCACGGATTAATAATCTCAATCCCATACTATAATCCTGTCAATCAAACATGCCCTTAAAGCAAAATCATTCAAAATCCTAAAGTTACCTAAAAGTAATTCTTCATTAACTTTTACATTCATCCAAAATGTAATAATAAAATAACAATAAATTGTTGTCAAACTTCCTCTAATTCAAACCCATTAAATAAAATAAAAACATTTGCAAACTCGCAAACTCCATCACGAATCACATCCAACTTTCAAAAATTTCAATTCCATGCATATGTTTGATGAACTCTGCACAAAAACAAACTGAAAAATATATAATTTAATCTTCGAACTTCATAATTCATTTGACAAAAAAAGTCTAAAAAAATAAACTAATGAAAAGATAAACAAATGTGTATATATTAACTCAATATAATAAGAAAATGTGTTAAGAGATTAGGGTTTGGTTTGTTGGGCAAAAATATCTAGCATATGATAAATGAAATCAGCGGTCCAGGTTAAAAAAAAAAAAAAAGTCTAAGTGCGGGCGGATTCTTGCAGGTGTGGATAAAACCTGCAATAATACCATATTCCAAACCGCATATGTCCGCATTGTGTTTGCGAAACCTCCCATTTATATGCGGATCGGTTCGGGTTGGCAGGTTGTGCGGTTCGAATAACCCTATACCCAGCATTACTCACAGTTCGTTCGGAAAGTGAGTGAGCAAGAAATTACTACTTCCTTTTCCAAATTGTTGTTCCTCCCAAAATATTTTCGTATTATAACTTAAAATTTTAAAAAATAAAATAGAATAATTAGTGAAACGTCTGTCTACAACTTTGTGTAATAAGAGCGGTTTAAGATTTTTTTTTATTAGCTAAGCTCCCTTAATAATTTCACAGAGAAAATTCGACTCAGAAAAAATTTCACCCGACCCAAAGAAATTAAAATTTCTTTGGTATGATCTCAGAGAAATTTCTCTATGAAAATTAAAATTTTTCAAAGTTGTGACAAAATTTCTCTGAGTCGAGCAAAATTTTTCTAAGTCAAATTTTCTCTGTAGAAATGTTGAGGGACCTTAACTACTATGAAAATATTATATGTCTTTTATTTTATAAAATCTTAATATCAGGAATCTTAAAAAAAATTCTCCAAAAAAAAAAACCACACAAATTAAAAATAAATTAGTAAATTAGTATTTAATTTTAATACAAGAATATATTATTTTTAAGTTCTCGCCTTTTGTACCAAACAAATTATTTGGAACAGAAAAAGGTGTAATATTATAATTTATTACCCAAAATAAGAAATGAAATGATATGAATGTAATTTTTTTTGGTGTAATGATGGAATGTTAGAATAACAAATTAATTTCATGAAAAAAAATTTAAAAAAATTACCAATTTTTTTTTAAAGACCCATTGTAACCAAATAAAAATTTAAGTTATAATTTTATCAATTTAAACTCTAATCTTTTGATTTATTTTTAATCTAAACCATCTATTTATTTTTGTTAAATAAAACAAATAGAAAATATATATATATACATATAGGAGCACTTACCAGTAAGTCTCATACACAAAGTTTAAAATTTATCTAGTTCTAAAACAAAACACTTGCAACAATTAGTATTACATATTTTTAATTGTTACCAAAAAAAATCATTTTTTTATATAACTTTAAAAACGCTGCTATATCCCACCACCGCTGTACTTCGGTCAAATGGTCACCGGAGACTTGCCGAAATATTCAACATCACTTGAAAGTTCGGCGGAGTATCGCCGGAAGTTCACCAGAGTGTTTTGAACGTCACTGAAAGTCGCCGAAATATCCAAAATGTTCGTTGAACGTCAAGAATATCATCGGAGACTCATTGGAATGTCTAGAATATTGTGGGGGGAAAAAATAGAGAAATTATAGTGAAAACATAGCAAAATATGCTAAATATTAATAATCTGAAAGGAAAATAAAAAATAAAAAATAAAAATAACAACAAAAAACAACAATGGGAAAAAGAATATATTATTTTTCAATTTTTGTAAGGTTTAAGCAAATAATCTCCAATATTGATTAAATTGAAAAGTAAGCTTTGAAATTGTAAAATATTACAGCTTTAAAGCATTATTCTATTAAGCATTTATCCTTATTAATCAAACTGGAAAATATGTTATGAAACTGCAAAATTTTACAGTTCTAAAGAATGTTATGAAACTATAAAATTTTATAGTTTTAAAGTATGATTCATTTCAGTACCAAAAAAATTGAAACTATAAAATTTTACAATTTTCACCGCCTATAACTAAAACTTAAAAATAACTTGTTTATAACTTGAAAATTTTCTCCATTAAAACAAGAAAATAGACGTGTGTAGTAAAGAAAATGTAGAAAAATTGAAAAATCAAACAAGAAAAACAGATATAGAAAGAATATTGTATTCTGGCAACTATTTTTGGTTTAATTCTAGTCAGATCTCATGCAGATTTACTTAGATCTGAGTAGATCTATTCATCTTCTTTGTTGAAAACTCATCTCTTTCGCCGTCGGTGAGGGTGAAGTAAGGAGTCGATAGTCAGTGGTTGCCGATAAACCCCAAATAATGATGGTCATCGGTCACCGGTGACTAGATATTAGAAAGAAAAAGAAAAGAAGTAAAGCATGGTCGCCAGTCACCAAAAATTAGGAAAAGAAAGACGTAAAGAAAAACGAACACAAAGAAGAATGAAGAAGAAAAATACATAGTAGACTTTTAAGAGTATTCAGAAGATTATGAGACTAAATAGATTTATCATCTTTTAATTAGGACTTCTAAATAACTTGTCCATATGTTATATACACACGTGGGCCGGGTCTTGAATACAATATCATATTAGGCCCAACATATATAATAGAGGATATATATACTTCGATTGAACCATGAAAATTTATGGATAAACTATCAACAAGTTTTAATAATTCGATTTAATTCTTATCAAGTCTTATTAAAAATAAGTCGTAATACAATCGCCTTTAAAAATAATTTTTTATAGCGATTTTTTATATATATCGCTAAAAATTGACAAATAATGATTTTTTTTTGTTACAGATTTTATAAATTATTGCTAAAACTTATAATTAGTAATATTTTTCTGTGACGAATTTTTCAAATTGTCACTAAAAGTTGAAAATTAATGACTTTTTTGTGACGATTTTTTAAAACTGTCTCTAAAATTTATAATTATCGTTAAAAATAAACAATTAGTAACATTTTTTAATAGTATACAACGAAAAATACCATTAATTATCATAGAACTTATTGGACAATAAATCCACTTTAAAAGACCTCCACATAAATCCTCCAATATTTAATAGTCTAACCTAATCACTCCAAAATTTGAATCACGATTCCATCTTACATTAAGGGTTGGCCCTGTTAGCCCTACCTAATTAACATCTATCGTTAAGCACGCATTGAAAAGTTGTACAGATGCAATAGACTATGCTCATATCAATTAACACATGCAATAGAAATTTCCTATCAATGTTTTTCGAGTTGTTTCCGTGACTCAAACTTGAGCTTCTAAAAATGCTAATAGGCCATTAGGCCAAGCCGCCCTTTCAATTTTTATAAGAGAGGAAATGACGACACTGATAAAGAAAAATAAGACTTTTATAAGAACATATTTTCTTGAATTTAAGATGAGAAATAAATTTATGTAGAACTCGTGTACATATAAGCAGCAGAAAACTTCTTTACCAAAGAATTATGGAACAACAAGAGAAACAAATGAAATGAAGTACAGAATTGAAACAAGATTACAATAATGCCACTAGCATGAACTATCCATGAAATCCACCAACAACTCCTGAACCATAACTCTATCCGGCATCTTCCCAGCAGCACCATATATTGGAGCAAGCCCTCCGCTTATGGGACCCGGGTTTGCTTTTACCTGAAAAAATAAAAATAAATCAAACTCATAAAAATTGAGTGGTGGAGCACAATCCCATATGTAGAATTGGTAAAACAATCTCTGCTAATGACGGCTGTGTTTGTTTGGGGATAAGCCCATGGGATTGGATTATGTATTCTAGTCAATCCACAATCCCGTGTTTGGATACAAAAGTGGGCCTCCGGATTGACAGTCCCCCTCTCCCGGACTATATATCTCATACCAAACTAATAAATGATAGGTTAGGATTCTACCAACCCCCTCTCCTAATCCAAGAATTCCAGTTGTGGGATAGGATATGTAATCCTAAGGGATTGCTAATCTCAAGACTCATCATATAATCCAGTCCAACGAAACAAACTTTACCAACCTGTATCACTAATCTGTTACTAATTATTATCACCTCAATCATTCCTCCACACCTTAATTGACTTAAATTGAACATCAGGGATGATTCATCATTTTTATTTATACTAATTACTAAAAAGCAACTTACAGTTTCCACGGAATTCCTCAGATCCTTCAGGAAGTCTTCAACCATCGGAACATGTTGAAGGGTCACACAGATATGAATGCTGATAAACACAACGAAAATGCCTTTCAGAACAAAATCACAGTGAAATCTGTCTGAAAGATCGAATCTAATTCTCTTACTTATGAAAACAACTATATAGCATATAAACCGTTCTAACCACCGGTGTGGTAGATGACCCACCAATTGGGATCATGCAATCAAGTTTAAAAGTGAGAGGCCTGATCAGTTCAATGCCTCATATCAGTGAGTCAGCTACCCCAACTGCCAATTACAGTTGACTTTGTAATTACCATTCTCTGAGTCTCATATTTGTGGAGAAAACTTACCTGTTGGGTCTCTGTAATGCATTCAAATGCCAGCCTTTAGATGACATAATGTCATTGACTTCAAATACATCTACAACATTAGATCCAAATGCCACAATTGTCATGTCTGGCCTTCCAACAATATGTAACTCAGGAATCTCCTTTATCCTGCAAAACAAGTAAAAGTGATTTCCAGTAGTATAAGACTTGAAACACCATTGAGAAGTTTTAATGACAATTGATACCCTTTCTGTATTTTCTTTGATGCTTCCATGATCTCTTTTGTATTCTCCAAGTAACCTATAAAATGTAATGGGAAACAAAAAAATAAATTAATAAAAATCAGACAAACCACGAAACAAACACTTGCCATGAGATGTTGTTTAGCAATCATGGAAACCAAAAACAGTCATAGCATGTAAGACCAGAAAAAAAGGTTTTTCTTATATATATATATATATGTATGTATGTAACGAAAAGAAAGAAATCGTAGCAATGAAATCAGGCAAGTGATTTTGGGAATTTGTCACCTTCAAATCCTAAAGACATCATTGCTGCCCAAGCCCCGGCAATCAAACTCCCTGGCCTGCTTCCAGCGATGGTTGGAGACACATAAAGCCCACCAGACCACTCAGTAACTGCAGTATAGATACAAGCAGAGAAGTTTGATATAGACATGAGACATGTTTTAACAACCAAATATAACCTAATTCTTTCAATGACAACAACAATTAAATAAGAAATGACAAATCATGGCAGATCATTATAACAAAAGTCACAGGCAAGCATCATAACTGTGTTATGCTATGCTCTTCTCTGCATTGAGATGTCATTTCCTTACGATCATAAAAATCAAACACATGCTCAAAGTGGTGTAGTTTCCATAATTAAAACCACAAAGAAGAAGAAATAATTAACTCAAATTTTTTTTTGAAAGCAAGTAACTTACCAGCAACAAATTGATGCTGTTTGCCAACAACCGATAAGTTAACAAGTATAGAATTGATTCCCACACCGCCAACAATATGCCAAAACAAGAAAAGATATATGAGAAAAGGTAAATAACAAAGCAGGAACTAACAGCTTCTACTACATAATCAGTGTGTGATATTTACCAGTCAAGAAAAAAGTGCATACTGTAGACCTATAATAAGATAGCAATCACCTGTTCTATTAAACATTACTTAATTTCCATGTATTAAAGAAATTTATGGTTTTAAGACACTATAGTTGAACAGTGGCATTTGCATTGAGGAATTTCTTGTCATTAGATGAACCCTGACCAGTATGTAGATTATATGGCCAAAACAATAACATGATCAGGCTATTCCAACTAACTGAAATGTAAATGTTCTCTAGAAAATTATTATTAATTTCATTGTCTAAAGTAACAAAGTTTGACCAAATGGCATACTAATCATGGGATACACCAAATTTATTTGTATTTTGATTCCAAAAATGAGACAAGTTAAGAGAGAGAGAGATGGTTCCTTGTCTTTCTAGAAAAAGATACATGATTTCAGGTGCCCATATTACTTACCTTTCGAATGTCATGATTCCTGTATAGGACCACACTTGTTCCTTTGGGAGCCAACCCATACTTGTGCACATCCACTGATATTGAGGTAACTCCTTTGACAGAAAAATCAAAAGGTGGAATAGGGTACCTGAAAAGAAAAGGTTAATTATTTAACAGCTAAAAGTAACATAGTTCATAAGAAACACAGTAATTTCGGGGCAAGTATTGCCCAAAGTTTTTAAAGGCAATGTGTAACGTAAGACGTTTTACCTCTCATGAGGCGAGGCATAAGCCTTAAAGCGTTGAGGCTTAAGCATTTCAAATTTCAAATTTTTATATTTAGTAATAGTTTAAATATTTTAAAACAATAAATAAATACATCAAAATTAAATATAAAGGTTTAAATACTTTTTTCCACTGCAGAGAAGGAAGCTTTGTTTTATTGAAAGTGAAATTGGTATTTTCAACTTTAATGATTGAGCTTCTCATTAAGCATTAGCTTTGTGTTTTTTTCTTTCTTGGTCATTTACTTAATTTTTCCTATAGAATGTAGTCGCAAAATGAGTTTTATTTTATTTTTTATTTTTTAATTTTTTTTTATGTTTAAACCATCTACTAGACTAAGTTCAACAAGAGTCTAAGGTACACTCTTCATATGCTTACTCCTCACATGCTTATGCATGCGTAAAAGGTGTACAAGATGCACCTAGGGCACATGTCTCAAGACTGTGTACGCAAGCCTTTGGGGAGTAAAGCCTAAAAATCAAAGTCTTGAGGCAACTTGCCTTACTCTTGCCTCAAGACGAGCATCGAGGCGAGCGTTAGTAAAGCCTTTTAAAACTTTGGTATTGCCAACAGTTCTTAGGTATCAAAAGCAGTTTTTACTGAAAACTTGTGCCTAAGTCATAATGTCAAATCTGAAAACAGCAATTAGTTCTACCTATGTAGGAGATGCTAAGAGGCTCTTGTAAATTTTTTATAGAATTTTACAAGAATTGCCCAATAACCAACAAGATGGGGAACATGTTGGCTAAAACTACTATCCTTAGATGGATATCATTGACTATAACTAACAATGGCAAGATGGGCTATCTGGTACTCATATTCATCGGCTCATCTTAATTGTGGATAATAAAGAAGCAGCATTCCTCTTTAAAAAAGTACTTCAGAAAAGCAAGTTCATAAGAAAAATGTTAATCTTTTTACTGGTATGCTGCCCACTTATAATTAGCATAAAACTTTTCAATTCATCATACTTCAGCTTTAACTTATCAAACAAAAATATTGATTCAACTTCAGGATTATAAATATGTAAAGTGCTTTTTCTGCAACTCCCATAATGGAAGATTAAATGTCTACCACTTCACTCTAACTTGATGACACCACAAGTAATTCCAACTCTCATTCACATTTAACAACAAAAAAACACAAACTCCCCAGACAGAGCAAATAGGTAAAATAGAATATCTATAGCGATGCATAGTTGCAAAAAAACTTAGAAGAGATTGAGGTGGGAATACAACAATAGCACAAATCTTGTAGAGTAATATTAAGAGAAGCTGCAAAACAATAAGCAAAAATGCCTTGAAATAAAAAATAGCCACAATATAGTTTCATCACAAAGCAACACCTTATCAATCAATGAAAAAATCAAACCAGACATACCCAAGTTTACGAGCGAAAGGCAATACAAAACCTCCAAGACAAAGGTCAACATGGAAACAAACCCCAGAACCAAAAGCTAGTTCACCAAGCTCCTACAAATTTCAAAGTGATAAGCAAGAACCAATGAGAATTACAGATCTTCATATAACCAAAATTCAGTGTCACATACCTCAATAGGGTCAATGATCCCATGTGGGAACCCAGGTGCCGATCCAACAATCTGAAATTCATTTGAATTCAAATATACCATCACAGAATCTAGGAGAAAAATGAAAGGCAAATGGAGTAAAATCAGCGAGCCTGGTCTAAAATGCATACCAATATGGTATTTCTGTTTATACATCGTTTAATAGCTCTGACATCTGCCAGAAATTCATTGTTCACGGGGACACGCCGCAACTTGATTTTGAAATATTGTGCTGCTTTATCATATGCTGAGTGTGCAGATTCAGGTATTATCCTATGCTTAGAAAGAAAATCATTTATACAATTGAATATCAGATCATAAATAAATTAGCGGCAAAACAAAAGGCACCTAACCAAAAATTAACATACATTTCTGGCATTGTAATTCCTCTTTTAGCTTTCATAAAGTCACGTGATGATTTCACTGCTAACAATATACTTTCAGTTCCTCCAGATGTCATATTTCCACATATCTGGCCTCCAGAAGCTTTTTCTTTACCTCCTAGTAGCGCAGCTGTCATCGCAACCACTTCTGCTTCATACCGAGCAACACTCTGGAACACATCCGTATGCAGTGGATTGGTATGTGCAAACCTGAAAAGTTATGCAAACTAAAACTAAGGTGATCTGAATAGATAATAATTCTGAACACAAAGGCAGTGTTGGTAACTTGCACGTCCACGTGTAAGGTCAACGAGTCCGATGTTTACCGCACCAGATGAAAGGGCACTGGGCACATTGGCAATCACACATGCCTAAGTCCCAGGACTTTTTTCACATGATCATCCCATTACTTTGGTGATTATATCACAGGAGGCAATTACCGGAGTAGTTGTCCCATGGGATGTATCACCATGGCAAGTCATAGACAGAATTAAGATTCGTATAGGAACATATAATACAGATCATAAATGTGACATCTTACTAACATTGAACATGCCTCATTTATCAAAGAAAAATGCCCTTCAGCCTCATTTCCTCCAATGTAGCTGCACAAAAATCATAGTCTTGTTAGTACACCAGCTGAAGCATAAGAGCAAACTAGTGTTGATTATTTCTTTGAAAAAGAACACGTACATAGTTTTCTATCTAATAACAGTAAACATACACTGTACCAGAACATTTGCCTTGCCAAGCCACATCTTTTCTTTTCTCATCTTTCATTGTTTCTAGGACTCCCACTCCAAAGCCTGCCCTTGGCAACTCTGTCCTCCAACCATCTCTTTTAGATTTACCAGTAGATTGCAGCTTATCTACTACCTGCGTATTCAAGGAACCAAGGCATTCATTAATAGTATGCAATTGCCAAACTCATAACTAGAAAATTTTCAATCTGAGAAGGGAAGGAACTCCCACGAAAAGGCATTAACTAAAGTAGATAAAGCATCTGAAATAATTATTCTTACCAGAAGCATGTTGCAATTGGTAGGAACCAGTTGGAACAAAAGCTTAAGCTATTAGGGATGGTCCAACAATGTATATGAAAATCTAGTACCTTCCCTCACATGAGGTTAGACAAGCTAAGATGCAAACTGAACCAAACAAGGAACATAAATACACAAGGAACAAAGTGCACACTAATATACATAAATAATGGGGGACCAATCACATAGTAGGAGACTTGAACTAATACCTCTTGAAACTAAATTTCAGATACTGTGTTTGATAACCAATTGCCCAAAAAGCAAAGCGCATATGGACCAAACTATGTACATCAAGCTCTCATAACCATCAGTTTTCCAATTTCAGGTATGAGGACGGTCTGCAACAACCATACTAGACATTGCCACAAAGGGCCTATACTCGAGAGCACAACTACAAAATTTGATCATGGTATATGCTAGAGGAATGAACATTTTAAACATGCATACCTGCGCTCCAATTTGTTTATAAGAAATTTATTGAAAAAAACAATAAAAATGTCACATTAAAACTTCAGGAAATAATTTAAAAAGTAGTAACAACTCTAATTGAAAAAAAAAATGCTTCAAGAGTATAGCTAAAGAGATGATTTTGTGGGAAGCATTTTCCATACATTTTCCATTGTTTCCCAACATGGTTGAAAAGTTTCTTACAAGCATCTACATAGTTTTTCCATGATTTTTAGACCATTAATGGAAAGAAGAAAAAAAAAATTCCAATAATTTCTGCTAAAATTTCTTAAAATTTTCTGTGAACATCCTATTGAAAACTAGTCCCTAGGAGCTGCATTTCCAATGTAAAACCAAGTTTTGTAGCAAATATATATAAAGCACCATAAAATAAGTAATCGAAAAAGCCCAAACACCCCCTTCACTTCTCTTGCAATGATCCCAAGAGCATCAAGATTAATGCTCAGCCACACAAAAATAATAGAAAACCTCTCTAACGACAACCATGCAGTTCACAGGTAGTCATTATAATTTATAAGAACTCAAAAAGATTTTTAAAAAAAAAATACGATTCAGTTGCAATCATATGGGGACAACATAAAGAGGAAACTGGCAAATATAGATCTAAATCCCAAGTATAATGAGCTTGACCTGCCACCTCTATCCGTGGATTCTCCTTCCTAGATGAAGGGCATGAAACTCAACTTGCTATGTTATCAACTGAGTGATAACTCTGTAGGTGAGCTGCTCCAATAACTGTAGTAAGGACTGACCCCATTTGTTGGCTCCACCAGAGTTTGGCTAATATACAGTGTATGAGACCACTTATTGGATCTGTAGGAAATTAATGTATTGATAATATTGATTGATATCTAATGTTCTTACAAGAGCTCTCTTTTATAGAGAGAAATGGGATACAATGGAGCCATAATGGAGCACTCACTATGGTGCACTAACTATAGTGGAGTAGGTATAATGGTAATGGAACACTAACTATGGTGCACTAACTATAGTGGAGTAGGTGTAATGGTAATGGAACACTAACTATGGTGCACTAACTATAGTGGAGTAGGTGTAGGAATTGTTACATTCAACAGCCCCCTCAAACTCAAGGGGTTAGGAACTAACCAACTTGAGTTTGGAGAGAGTAACAAAACAGAAAAATAAGCTGACAAATAAAAGTAGATAGGAGACACTGTATGGTCGTGTCAGACCGTTGTAGAAGACAGTTTATGGGGTCATGTCGGACCGTTGTAGAAGATAGTTTATGGGGTCATGTCGGACCGATGTAGAAAACAGTTTACGGGGTCATGTCGGACCGTTGTAGAAAACAGTTTACTGGGTCATGTCGGACCGTGGTAGAAAACAGTTTACTGGGTCATGTCAGACCGTTGTAGAAAACAGTTTACTGAGTCTTGTCGGACCCATATAGGAGCTAACCGGAATCAATGTCGGGACAGTTTACAGAGTCTTGTCGGACCCATATAGGAGCTAACCGGAATCAATGTCGGGACAGTTTACAGAGTCGTGTCGGACCCATATAGAAGCTAACCGGAATCAAAGTCGGGACAGTTTACAGAGTCTTGTCGGACCCATATAGAAGCTAACCGGAATCAAAGTCGGGACAGTTTACCGAGTCTTGTCGGACCCACAAAAGGCGTGCCATCAAAAGACGTGCCCGACAGCCATCAAAAGTCGAGCCATCAAAAGGCGTGCCATCAAAAGGTGTGCCCGACAGCCATCAAAAGTCGAGCCATCAAAAGGCGCGCCGATTTGTCGTCTGGCGCGTAAGGCGCGTGTCTGCCTTGCCTATTTAAACCAAGGCGAGGCAGCCGCTGATGCAGAACAAACCAGCTGAAAACTCGTCGTTCTCTCTGTAACACTTCTGAGAGAGATACTCTGTAACACGCTGTTGCTCTGAAAATGGCTTCTTCTTCCCGCCCTGTTACCCAGAACATAGCCTCTTCGTCCCGGGGTCTTACTCTCTTTCCCGACCTCAACGAGGCCACAACCCAGAATATAGCCCTTGAACCTCAACCAAGCCCCCCTGGTTTTGCGCCTTTGAACTTTCCGATGCTGTCTGTGGAGCAAAGAATGGCTGCACAATCGGATATTGAGGCGAATTATTACACTTTGAAGTCATGTGTTGAGACAATGACGGCGGTCAACAACCTGTCGCACCGGCTTCAGAGTAGAACAAATGAGGTGCAGCAGGTAAAAGCCCAACTGGCTCTGCTCCAGAGCATGTATACGGATGCCCGAGCAGAGATATGTGTTCTTAAGGCAGAAAACAAGGAACTGAAGCGGAAGGCTACCGTGATGCTCAGATTTGGAGGACCGCCATATGTGACGGTTGAGGAGCAACGGGAAGTGAACGTGCTCGGCGGCGTGGGAAACACGGAGGCAGCACCGGTAAGTGCCACCCAAGACAAAGGCAAGAAAAAGAGAACAGCTGAAGAGGCGAAGAAGTGAGGCCGGTTGTTTGTGGTGGTTATGGGTTGTGGTTGTTTTGTTGTGTGTTGGTTTTTTTTTTTTTTTTTTTTTTTTTGTGTGTGTGTGTGTAAAACGGTGATCGGGTTTGATCCCCGGCATGAATAAAATAAGGTTGGTGACATTACTGCAATTGCTTTCTCTTTTTGGATGACCCAGATTTCTTTTTCTGAGTATTCCAATTCTTGGAGAAGAAATCAAAGCCAAATGTGTTCGAGCATAATCTAGGGAATAAACAAAAAGAAGAGATGAAGCACCAGTTCAGCACACTCTTTTTCAACTTTCTGTATCTCTTCTGCATACTTCTCCACTTTTAGACATAGATCATCATAACTACTACCAGAATCAAATCCATCTCCTGTACCTTGCAATCAGCTCAGTAGCCTGTCTTCTGGAAAGGGATAGAATATCAGAAGAAATGCTATTTACTGAAAGTTCCAGAACTTGTGCCCAACCATGCATTGGGCTGGTTGTAAGGTAATTTAGTGGTAGGATTCGTTGCAAAGCCAAAGAATATTCTTGGACTGCTGTTACTGCAGAAGAAAGTCCATGATCCAGTTCAGCTATGAGCTGAGAAACTTCTCTATCTATATCACGGCATTGAGCTTGTGTGGGCTCAGGAACAATAGTCAATGGAACACCAGCCACGAGAATAGCAGATGTGAGACAAAGCTTCCTCCGTACCTGTCAGCTGTAAGTAGGCTTTGATTTCTGAAATTGAACTGCTTCATAAAGCATCAAGAATCCTTCCATGTTGTTCCATCCAAGTTGTTGCCTCTTGGGCCTTCTCAACTACCACAGCCTTCGCCTGAGTGAATTCCCTTGCCTGTACTTCAAATGAGGCATAGGCTTTTTCTGAATTACAAGTTGCTTTAGCAACATTTGATTTTGCAAAAGTCTCACGTAGTACAAGGTTGGACCTCTCTTGATCAGCCCGATAAAGATGACTTGGATACGTCAGTCCTGGATGCTAGCACAAACCAAAAAAGACGCAGCTGGTAGCTCTTGGCGATGCAGGGTGGTATTGCAGCTGAGCAATCCTCTGGGCTGCTGACTACGAGCTCCCTAAAAGCGCACCAGCGTTGCTTTGCTGAGCCAGAGGAGCAGAGGCAGAGAAGGAGCAGAGTAAGCATGCAATTGCCGCTGTTGCTGCGGTGGCGGCAGCTCAGGCCGCCGTGGCGGTAGTGAGGCTTACTAGCCAAGGCAGAGGAGCTCTGTTTTGTGGTGGGAGAGAGAAATGGGCTGCTTGTTCGAAAACGAGCAACTGTGGCCCATGCACCATAGATGATGATGATGGAGTTGTAACGCTGCTGCTGCTGTTTGCTTTGCAATCTACAGAGGCTGAAATGAGGGGTAAGAGCTCAGCTATGGAAGAAGGTATGTGTAGAAACACAAGCGGAATAGGTTGAGGTCCGGCGGGCGGCCAAGGAAAGGTTGCCGCCCGCCAAAAGGCGAAGAACACTAGGAGCTTAACCTATAGCTCTGATACCATGTAGGAAATTAATGTATTGATAATATTGATTGATATCTAATGTTCTTACAAGAGCTCTCTTTTATAGAGAGAAATGGGATACAATGGAGCCATAATGGAGCACTCACTATGGTGCACTAACTATAGTGGAGTAGGTATAATGGTAATGGAACACTAACTATGGTGCACTAACTATAGTGGAGTAGGTGTAATGGTAATGGAACACTAACTATGGTGCACTAACTATAGTGGAGTAGGTGTAGGAATTGTTACATTCAACAGGATCAACAAATGGAAAAGGCAAAATTGAACATCTTTTGCACCAGATGTATACAGGACAGCTTCCAACTAGCCATTAATTCAGATAAACCAATGAATATGTTCGTTTCCATTCAATTCACCCATCAAAAATCTATAATGTCGGTAGCTCCATAATTGATGGAACAAATCAGATAGCTAAGACTGATCTAGACACTAAAACTCTTCGGCCCAGCTAAAATTAGCAAGGTCTGTGAACCAATCGTTGACAAATAGCACACCATCGCTGAAATCAATTCAGCCCCAACACATGGCATTTAATGCTTTTCCAGTTGAATAAAATTAATGCTAAATTCTAATACACATTCGCTATTTCCTCGTATTTGATCTCAATTTTTTTTATTGTCAATAAATTATTACTTTCTCTGATTTTCAAATCAAACAAACATCAAAACCCCAATACAATTTTTAACTGACCTTCTGTTTTTCGGCATCGATGTAATTCCTCACACCAGGTACCAACCTGTTTGTTCAAGATAAAAATCATCAAATCTGCGAACTAGTAACACATATATGAATGAAAAACATGCAAGTGTGGAGAAGAAATTACTTGATGAAGCTCATGAAGAGCCCTAGAAGTGTTGGTTTGAGTCCTCTGTCGCGAACAACATCGAAGAAAGATTGGAGAATCCGAGCAGCGAGGAGAGAGAGGAGAGGAGCGAGAAGGAGAGTGAGAGGTTCGTATTGAGAGAGAAGTGAATTCGCAGACGCTCTGAATCGATTGAAGGAAGATAGCAGCGAAGACTCCATTATCGTCTCTCGCGTTTGTTCCGATGAAGGAGACGATGGAGATGGACAGTTCAACAAATAAAAAACGACAGAGTAATCCAGGGAGAGAGAGAGAGATGTTTTGGGTTGGGTTATGACTTTGCCATCGCGTAGGGTATACGTCTGTGGTTTATTGGTTTTGGCGGGTTCGCTTCCGTTGATTTCCAGTGATATATGGGGGTGTTTCTTTCAGCTTTTCAGAGCCAACTTATGACTTTTAGCTTTAAAAAAATTATTTTAGACTGTTTGGTTAAACTTATTTTAAACAGCTTCTGATTCTAACAGCTTATTTTAACTCAAAAAAGATGATTCTGACAAGCTGCTCACCCCTTACTTCTGATTATCAGCTTCTGCTGTGGACATGTTAATTTATGGTTATACTCTTAAATTTTTTTATTTTTTATTTTTTTAAAAATAGAAAAAGACTCAAATGGATTATAAATTATTATTTTTTTTTTATGAGAAATGTTGACAAATAAAAAATAAAAATTAATTGAAAAAGTTATTTCACAGCTTATTTAACAAACACTACTCAGCAACTTAAATCTATAATCCAACAGCTACACCAAACAGATTAACAACTTCTGATTAAAGTCATAATCTATAATCTGTTAAGTTATAATCTATAAGCTGTTTTAACAGCTACACCAAACGGGGCCATAGATATATGGATTTTTCTAGGATACATGAAGATGGTTTTCATGTATCATACATAAATAATTTTGGACCATTAGATCTACAAGTAAAATAAATCTAACCATTGATTGGTAATAATTAAAACCAGGTTAAGAAATCTAGGTAGTTTCCTAAAAAATAAGGTGGTTTTCAATGGTTTTGAAACCAAAAAGTGGTTTTCAACTTACCACAATAACTAAATATACTTACTATTTGATGTGATATACTTACTATTTTTAATAACTATACTTACCATTCAATTATTGATAAAATACACTTAACCTGCTATTCAGGTAACAGGTAAACTTAAAAAATTAAGTTATAATAAATTTTCAAAATCTCTAAAATAAATATAAAATTCATAAAATAGAATTTAAGAAAAAAAATATACAAAATAAATTTGAATTCTAAACATTTTATTATAATTTATTACATTTTATGAAATATGATTTTTTATTTATTTATCTACTTAATAGCAATAAATGAAACCTAATTTCCTTTTCATTTATCACACTTGAAAATAATAAATGCAATTAATGAAGAAATATAATTAATAAAATATAGAAAATTTTATAATTTATTTGAGGATTCCATGAACAAAATTTTATGTTTATTTTTAAAAATTTTGAATATTTGAAGATTTAAAGATAAGATTGTTATTGATTTGGAACTCCTTAGATAAGAATCTATATTCTCTATCTCTTTTTTTACATTAACTTTCCATGATATTTTGAATTTATAAATTTTAATATTCTGTTGGAATAACATTTCACCTAGTTAAAAAATATATATATGAGATTTAAGTGGTAAAAAAAAAAAATCAAGTTTGATGAAATAGTAAGTGCGATCTTAAGTTTAGTTTAAATGATTAATTAATCGAGTTTACTAAAATTGTAAGTAGAGTTCCATTGAGTAGTAAGTATTGTTTAAATGATGAGTCAAGTTTGATAAAGTAGTAAGTAGAGTCTAATTGAGTAGTAAGTGTTGTTTAAGTGATGAGTCAAGTTTAATAAAGTAGTAAGTAGAGTCTCATTGAGTAGTAAGTGTTATTTAAATGAGTAGTAAGTCAAGTCTGATAAAGTAATAAGTAGAGTCTCATTGAGTAGTAAATGTGGTTTAAATGAGTGGTAAGTAAGTCTGATAAAATAGTAAGTATGGTTTAAATGAGTGGTTTTCAATTTATTACAATAACAAAACACATTTACTACTTGATATAGTTGTAATTATTCCACATAACTACACTTACCATTCAAACATTAATAAAATACACCTAACCTCTAAAATAAATATAAATTTATAAAATAGAATGTAAACAAATATATATATATATATATACAAAATAAATATGAAATTTATAAATTTTATTATAATTTTTTATATTTTATGGAATATGATTTTTTATTTATGTACTTAATGCAATGAATGGCAATAAATGAAACCTAGTATCTTTTTCATCTACCACAATAAATGCAATTAATGAGAAATATGATTAACAAAATATAGAAAATTTTCAAATTCATTTGAGGATTCCTAAACAAAATTTGATGTTCATTTCTAACACTTTCAAAGAGTTTAAGATAAAATTGTTGTTGATTTGGAACTCCTTAGGTAAGTCTCTCTCTTTTTACTTTCACTTCCATTATATTTTGAATTTATAAATTTTTATGTTTTGTTGGAATAACATTTCACCTAATTAAAAGAAAAATTATGAGATTCAAGTAGTAAGAAAAAAAAATAAAATCAAGTTTGATGAAATAGTAAATGTAGTCTTAAGTTTAGTTGAAATGATTGATAAGTCAAGGATGTTCATTTCTAAAACTTTCAGAGATTTTAAGATAGAATTGTTGTTGATTTGGAACTCCTTAGGTAAGTCTCTCTCTTTTTACTATCACTTCCATTATATTTTGAATTTATAAATTTTTATGTTTTGTTGGAATAATATTTCACTTAATTAAAAGAAAAATTATGGGAATCAAGTGGTAAGAAAAAAAAATTCAAGTTTGAAGAAATAGTAAATGTAGTCTTAAATTTAGTTTAAATGATTGATAAGTCAAGTCTAATAAAGCAGTAAGTAGAATCTCACTGAGTAAGTATTGTTTAAATGAGTGATAAGTCAAGTTTAGTAGTAAGTATAATCTCATTGAGTAGTAAGTATGGCTTAAATGAGTAGTAAGCCAAGTCTGATAAAGTAGTAAGGATAGTCTCATTGAGTAGTAAGTGTTATTCAAATGAGTAGTAAGTCAAGTCTGATGAAATAGTAAGTCCAGTTTCATTGACTAGTAAGTGTGGTTTAAATGGCTGATAAGTAGAGTTTCATTGAGTAGTAAGTGTGGTTTAAATGAGTTAAGTCTGATAAAATAATAAGTAGAGTCTTATTAAGTAGTAAGTGTTGTTTAAATGACTGATAAGTCAAGTTTGATAAAGTAGTAAGTAGAGTCTCATTGAGTAGAAAGTGTAATTCAAATGAGTGGTAAGTCAAGTCTGATAAAGTAGTAAGTATGGTTTAAATGAGTGATAAGTCAAGTATTGAGTAGTAGGTATGGTTTAAATGAGTGGTAAGTCAAGTCTGATAAAATAGTAAGTACAGTCTCATTGACTAGTAAGTGTGCTTTAAATGGCTGATAAGTCAAGTTTGATAAAGTAGTAAGTGTAATTCTAATAAAGTAGTAAGTATAGTCTCATTGAATAGTAAGTGTGGTTTAAATGAGTTAAGGTTGATAAAATAATAAGTAGAGTCTTATTAAGTAGTAAGTATTGTTTAAATAACTGATAAGTCAAGTTTGATAAAGTAGTAAGTAGAGTCTTATTGAGTAGTAAGTGTGATTCAAATGAGTGGTAAGTCAAGTTTGATAAAGTTGTAAGTACAGTCTAATTGAGTAGCAAGTATGGTTTAAATGAGTGGTAAGTCAAGTCTAATGAAATAGTAAGTACAGTCTCATTGACTAGTAAGTGCGGTTTAAATGGCTGATAAGTCAAGTTTGATAAAGTAGTAAATAGAGTCTCATTGAGTAGTAAGTGTAATTCTGATAAAGTAGTAAGTACAGTCTCATTGAGTAGTAAGTGTGGTTTAAATGAGTTTAATTATCATTCAAAACACAACACTTGCCATTCCTTTTCATTCTACTAGCAACTCTTTGTGACTCAACTTACCACTTACCATTATTTTACCACCTAGTATTTTACTTACCATTTTCTACTTGCTTTTTCTTAATTAATTTGTTTATGCTTATTGCAGATGGAAGACAACACTGAGCAACACAAGAATAACATTATATATGAACTAGATGATGATGACGGTAATGATGGTGAGTATAATATTCATAATGAAGATGATATCGTCAATTCTAATAATATTCCAACCGAAAGAGATATTAAGCGTCTAGATGAATTAACTGAAAAGGATGTGTTCGAAATGACATTTGATTCAGAAGAAAACGGAGAAAGATTTTATAATTCATATGCTAAGGTGAAAGGCTTTAGTATTCGAAGGGATCAATTGTATAAGGACAAGAATAATATGGTTATATCAAGGAGTTGGGTATGTTCAACATTGACCCCGTGTGGTGGATGATCATATGCATGACCAACAATTACGTGACCCACATCTGATTGCCATGGATCATGCATGAAAAGAGGTTTATTATGGAAGTGACGTTTGGTTCCATACCATGTCTTTCCTAATGGATCAATATATGAACCTATTGTTGGAGGTGTTTGAAAATCATCATCACTACCATGACTAATGTAGAGCTAGATGATGCAATATTTTCAGATTTTCGTTTAGGCATTTTTAGTACTTAGGCTTGTAGTGAAGTGTGATGTATACAAGTGAGGTTAAATAAGGGTGTCACATGTGATCTATTAGTATTATTTTAATCATTGTTAATAGTCACATGTGAATAGTCATATGTACTAATGTCATGTCAATCATGTTCAATCATTTGAATGGTCAATAGTCATATGTACTAGTATCATGATCAATCATTTTCAGTAGTCACATGTGAATTATATGAGTCACATGTGAATAGTCAAAGAGTAATAAAGTAGTGAGTGGAATTTATTTGAGTGGTAGTAAGTGAGGCTTATTTGAGTGGTAAGTTAAGTCTAATAAACTAGTAAGTATGATTGAATAAAATGGTAAGCAAAGAGTAATAAAGTAGTAAGTGGAGTTTATTTGAGTGGTAGTAAGTTAAGTCTAATAAACTAGTAAGTAGAGTCTTTTTAACTAGTAAGTATGATTGAATAAAATAGTAAGCAAAGAGTAATAAAGTAGTAAGTGGAGTTTATTTGAGTGGTAGTAAGTGAAACTTATTTGAATGGTAAGTTAAGTCTAATAAACTAGTAAGTAGAGTCTTTTTAACTAGTAAGTATGATTGAATAAAATAGTAAGCAAAGAGTAATAAAGTAGTAAGTGGAGTTTATTTGAGTGGTAGTAAGTGAAACTTATTTGAATGGTAAGTTAAGTCTAATAAACTAGTGAGTAGAGTCTTTTTAACTAGTAAGTATGGTTGAATAAAATGGTAAATAAAGAATAATAAAATAGTAAGTGGAGTCATTGAAGTATAATAAAGTGGTAAGTCATAACTAATTCAAATCCTGCCCATGTACAATCCAAATCCAAATTACAAAAAAATGACAAAAATCATACAACTAAAATCCATTTGCTCTACATCCTCCCCAAAACAAATTCAGTTGAAATTCACATAATTCAAGTATGAACATGCAACAACATCAATGATACATGACAATTATCTATCGCAAGCCAATTCTATCACTCTTGACCCAATTTTATTGTTTGCATCTCGAACTAAGCCTAGTGCTAATCTTTGTCTAGCATCCCACGAGTCAAATTGAAGCAAACAAGCTTCGGAATCAATAAATTGCACCAATTCAAAATACTTGATGACGTGCATTCCACAATCATAGCCATTACTTTGTTGTGGAAGCCATTCAAGTGTTCTAATTGGAAACTCGGTGATTTTATTTGTATATGCATTCTTGTACTGAATTCCCAATAAGTCATGTAATACTTCAACCTGTTATTTACATAACTAATTAGTAGGAAAACATGCAATACAAAATACAAATAACAACATTGTATAAGGATGTATACCACTTTTTTCACTTGAGTGGGCCGAGTTCTACTTCTTCTTGATATATACGGATCAAGGATATATACCACTTGTTGTCGCATGTATACCACACACATATACCAATGTTCACCCGCATCATTAATTGGAATATACACCTATATTAAATCAATAATCAGCACTATCATATTCATTAACATATTAAACAAAAATAAAGTGAGATAATAACAAATCAATACCCTTTCACATGATTCAATTTTTCCCGTGTACCGTTTTGTTCCAAAATAGGACTTGAGCATGTTTGGCTTATGAACCTTGTGGTGCAAAATATGTTGCTACAACTCATAAAAATAAGTATAAATATCAATAACACAAGCTTAGTATAGATAAACATGATATGCTACGTAGTCAAATTCTTTCAATTATAAAATGCATAAGTAAATTACCGAAAAATATGTAGGTAGATACCACGCTGGATATTTCGCATCTGGGATACAATCCTTTTGCTTCAATGTAAATTGCAAAGCAACTAAAGTGATTATCTAAGAAACAACAACTCATCAATAAATGCAATTATCTTGTACATTATAAATTCATTTGTGCAATGGTTTACGACTTACTTGTCCATCAAGCCAACAACCACGATCTAATGTCCATATGTTTTTGCGCGTTCCATGTTGAATATCAAAGTTGATAAGAATTTCACTATCATATTAATTAAATGATACATGTCAATGTGACAATATAAACATATGAAACATAAAAGAAAATATTTCTTGAAAGAAATAGAACCTTTCCAATTTACTACGATGAAACAAATAGTCTCTTATCAATTTATCCTCAACTGAAAGCGGTGGCAAATCAAATCCTTTCATGGGAGTTGGCATACTCAACAACTCAGAAATCTGTTTTTAACCAATAATTAATAATATTTTCATAAAGTATGTAATTGAATATTCTCCTAAAAATGAGTTTCTATAAGAAAACATAATATACCTTTATCGAATGTTGTTCAGGAAACACAACAACTTGTTTATTTTTCATTGTAGCTTCCTGTATAACATAAATCAGTTGGTGACTAAGTTCATTTGTAATGAATTACTCTTAAAAAAATTGTTATGTGTACAAATATTATTTATTACCTTTTGTCCATATTTAGGCAACATGTCAAGTTGTTTGCTTGTTATATTATATTTCTGCATAATACAAATAAATCAATAACTACTTTCAATTCTAACAACAAAACAAAACAAATAATAATAATAATAATAATAATAATATATCTTACCTTGCCAAGTTCAACATCATAGGGTGAAAGTATATGTTTGCTTTTTTTTCGTTTGCTTTCCCTCCTAAGCTTCATATGATAAGGCAAAACTGTTGAAGACTCGGCACCATCATCTACCGGAATTGACCTTTTTAAAATCACTTTTGGTAACTTTGGTGGTAGTAGCTCATGTTCACTAAAAAGGGGGGCAAATGGAGATACGGACGATGTGAACTGATCACATAATGGAGTCTTAGGCAATCCCTCATTTTGTTGTTTGAGTTGTTTATCCATAGGAAAGTTACGCTCTTGGAAAGCATAAGGTGGGGGACTCCATTTGTCATCCAAGATATCTTCATTTTTCAATTGACAATCGATATCATGATAGTGTTTCTCCTTCTCAATAGCCCATGACCCATTAGCTACCTTTGCAATTGCTATCAAAATCTCTTCTTTGGCAGATTCTATTGATTGACTAACACCAACGACTAAGTTATTCAAGTCTCCTCTCAAATCTTTCACTTCTTTTTCAACATTACTTAGCCGTGCATTCATGTTTGGCTCTACACTCACATCATTATCTTCAACAATAAAACCAACCTATTAAGAAAATAATAACAAACATGTTAAACGAATTCTTTAATTACAACACGCATATAAATTAAATTATATAACACATAAGATTACCTTCTTGTTGTTTTGGTATTGAAGTTTTTCCAACATGGAGATTCTCTTTTTAATCACCTCATCTGTCCAATATACTAAACGAGGTGCTTGTCTACTTGCACATGGACTAACAAAATCCACAGCAGGTGTCACATGCTCAACGTAGAATAACTACATGATATGGTTATGTAATGATTAGTAAGTTCAAGAATGCACTAAATAGACAATCATTTGTTTACCATGATTTAGAAACATACCATGAGAAAAAACAAGCAACCTCGAATTCCTCGTTGTCCCTTTCCTTCTCCTTTGTCCTTGTACTTTCGCACACCATCGACTAAAAAGTCTAAGACGAGTTTTGACCAATTTAACTTATGTAAAGCAGACATATCTTTCAAGGAATGGAGAAAACAACGATTTATTGACAACTCCGATGTAGGGCACAAAAGAGAACCTAGAATGTACAATACAAATCTTCCCTTAAAATCATCCCCGTCTACTTTCATATTAGACAACTCATTCCTTAAAGAACTCAATGAAATAGAACCACACTTCTTAACACCATACTTGTTCGACAACTCTTCAATATCAGTGTGGTCCCCATTTACGTTTATAATTGATCCATCACAAGGAAGTCCTAATATGTGGCTTACATCAAATGGTGTTATAATTATTCTTTTACCATGAACGAATAAACACCGAGATGTATGATCAAAACAACCAACCAACCATTCACAGAGTTGTCGTGGCAATCTCGTGCATTTAAGCTCTAATAAACCTCCAAAGCCAATTGATTTGATAGCTTCTTTTTGTAATGGTTGAAGCAATTGTATTAACTCATAAACTGAGTTCAATGCTGTCCGAGTTGTCATGGTTAGCTAAACACAATAACAAAAAATACATTAGATCAAATTTAAATTCCAAAACATACTATGAAAAATTAATCCTATATTAAAACACTACAATTAAAAATATTATTAATATCATTAATTTTTTATAGTGTTCTTTTATTGTATTCTATAAATATTGTGTGTATATATATATATTCTTTTAAGATTACTCACTCAAGTCCCAGTTATTCACTAATAGGACAATTAATCAAGCCTACATATCTCTCCATTCTATAAACAAAAACAATAATAGAAATGGGGCCATCATGGGCTATCTTGCTTTAAAAAAATTAAAAAAAAATTAAAAAAAAAAAGAAACAAAACAAAAAAATCACAAATGGGACCACATGAACTATATTGCTTTTAAAAATAAATGTAATAAAGCATATGGTCACATATACACAATCTCCAAAGCAAATCGGTAATAGATATGTGACCATCATGGACTATCTTACTTCAAAAAAATAATAGAAATAAGACTAAAAAAAAAAAAATCACAAATGGGGCCACCATAGACTATCTTACTTTTAAAAATATAAACAACAAAGCATGAGATAATACAAAAAACTCAACCATTTATTGCCTAGCAAAAAGTGTCAAAGTCCCCATTACCCACCAATGGGACAATTTGTCAACCATTCATGTCCCTCCATTCCAAAAACAAACAAAGTGTATAAATGATAAAGAAAAAAAAAAGAAAAAGAAAGAAAGAACATAAAAATTACAAATGGGCCACCATTACTTTAAAAAAATAAGTAACAAAGCATATGAGACAACACAAAATTCATACCCACAAACAAACAAACAAACAAACTCCAAAACATATGAGACAACCATATACATAGTATTCTAGAAAGATTTGGGGATTGAGAGAAAAAAATGCTACCTCCAACCACATACTAAAAATCTAAAACAAAAACAATAATAGAAATGGGGCCATCATGGGCTATCTTGCTTTAAAATAAAAATAAAAAAATAGAAACAAAACAAAAAATCACAAATGGGACCACATGAATTATCTTGCTTTGAAAAATAAAACCAATAAAGCATATGAGACCACACAAAAAATTCATAGCCACATATAGACAATCTCCAAAGCAAACTAGTAATACATATGTGACCACCATGGACTATCTTACTTCAAAAAAAAAAAAAAAATAGAAATAAGACCCAACAAAAAAAAAAAAAAAAACACAAATGGGACCACCATAGACTATGTTACTTTCAAAAATATAAACAATAAAGCATGAGACAATACAAAAAATTCATAACCACGAGAAATTAATAATAAAACTCAACTATTTATTATCTAACAAAAAGTGTCAAAGTCCCCATTACCCACCAATGAGACAATTTGTCAACAATTCATGTCTCCATTCCGAAAACAAACAAGTGCATAAATGATAAAGAAAAAAAAAAAAATACAACACAAATGGGACCACCATGGACCATCTACTTTAAAAAAAAAAAGTAACAAACCATATGAGACAACACAAAATTCATATCCACAAACAAACAAACTCCAAAACATATGAGACAATTATATACCTAGTATTCTAGAAAGATTTGGGGATTGAGGAAAAAAATCTCACTCCAACCATACACTAAAAATCCAAAAAAAATACCATACATAAATTTTAAAATATATATATTATATATATATATGATTTTTACCTATCCAAGATTTTCTAAAAATCAGAAAAAAAAAAAAAACTCACTTTGCTTCAGAGGGTTCACACATCAAATTAGTTCAAATTTGGAATAAATTAATAACTAAACCGGTTTCCACGATTTTAGAAAAATTGAAATCGTAATTAAATACCGAATCAAAATTGAATCATAAAAATCGGTTTGGTTCGGTTCGGTTCGGTTCAATTTGATTCAATAATTCTAAAAAATTTATATAATAATAAATATTATTTTTAATCAAACTAAGTTGGTTAGACTAGTTTAAAACAAACAAAAATTGGAAAAAAAAAAAAATCTAAGAGGCCATGTGAAATATTTAAAAAATTGAAAAAAAAAATCATGATTATTAGTTTATTAGTAGTAGGATGTGGAGGATGTTTTATGTTTGACAGAGTATTTGAAGGGGGCTAAATCTACAATTTTGAAAAGGCTAAAACCATCTACTTTTGTCGAACAAAAAAATCAAAAAAAAAAAAAAGTTTTATAAAGCAGAGAAATCCCCCCCCCCCCAAAAAAAAAAAATTAATAAAGCCTACTTATCTATCTACTTTTGCCTTTGATTTTGAACCCAAAAAAAAATTAAGGAAAAGAAAAAAGGTTTAGAGACTAGAGAAACTCAACAAAAAAAAAAAAAAAAAAAAAAACAACTTACCCATCTACTTTTGTCTTTAGTCTTGAACCAAAAAAAAAAACACTTTCACTCTCACTTTCTAGATGATTTTGAAAAAGAAAAAATCAAAAAAATACAAAAAAAAAAAAAAAAAAAAAAAACACTTTTCACATGAAGTTGATATTTCCAAATCTTACCCAAGAAACAAGGCAGATAATTTTGTGGAGCCTACAAATACAAAATGCCCATTCTATCTCTTTGGCAGGTAGTTTTGTGGAGCCTTCAAATACAAAATGCCCATTCTATCTCTCTTTCTCTCTATTGATTGTGCAATTATTTATTTTATTTTATTTTATTTTTTGTTTTTTTGTTTTGATATGCGTATTCGCTCCTCATTATACTACTCTAGGCAAATATGAAACTAAATAAAAAGAAGTTTGCATCTCCACTGTGAACTGAGTGTAAAAATCAAAAGGAAAAAAAAAAGTTTAAAAAGCAAACCATTTTCTTCTTTCTCCTATCAGAGGAAGCCATTAATAGAGCTTCTGGTATTGTCAATGTCAAGGATCTTCAGGGCGATGAGTGGCGAGAATCAATGCCGAGGTTGCGCCGGTGGTGGTGGAACAACGGTATCGAGGCGGCGAGAGGCCGACGGGGTGTGAGAGAGAAGGGTTTGTAGACACCCTAACACACAATAGAGAGAGAGAAGAAGAGAATAAACAAGGGGTCCTAACACAGTAAAGAGAGAGAAGAAGAAAGTAAACAAAAAAATAACACAGTAGAGAGAGAAGAGAGTACAATATGAGCAGTACACTACCGGTTGCTTTTTTTTTTTTTTTAAACTAATTTGTTTTGATTTTGAATGGCTAAGATTTAAAGATTCAAATCTAATGGTTCAAAATTATTGTCATGTATGGTACCCAAATACCACTTTTGGGTACCATAGTCGGATCCATAGATATATTTGTTTTTTTTTTTATACTCCTATATATACATACTAGCATCATATCACCTGCGAGGTAAAATAATATATTATTTATTAAAAATATAATAATTACATTTAATTTTTTTATATTTTATCTTTCGTAAATAAAATTTTATATATAAATTTAAAAGTTTTATTTCAAATGTTCCTTTATTATAATATATTAAAATTATTATATTAATAATTAAATTATGTTTTGTTATAAAAAAATGTCATAGTTCTAATACTTCACTATTTTAGAATAAAAATATATGAATTTTAAAAATTCTCATATTGATTTTTGAAAGAAAAATAATTAAAAAAATTAAAAACTTAATGAGTAAGAAAGAATTATCGTAACATATAAAACCACTAAAATCACGGTTGAACCAGCAAATCATTTAAACCAAAAACGGTTTAGCTTAATTAGTTAGGTCAAAAACCAACTAGCTTACACAAAAATTGATTAATTAAAACTTTTAAATTTATTTTATTAAAATTTAAACTGTCACTAAATATGAAAAAATCTATTAATTTAAATTTAAAATCGAAACAATATAAATTTAAAATTATAATAATCTATCTCATAATTTTAAGTTTTAAATATAAATTTAAATTCTCATAATTTTTGTATTAAGGAGCAATAAGAGTGACATTGAAACATATTGAATTGAAACATGCATAACATTACAATTATCATAATTATCTCATAATTAATTAATTAAAACTTTAAAAATTTAAACTATATTGAATTGAAACATGCACAACACTACAATATTAAATTGGATGAGAGTATAAGATTCACTTTATATAAGTAAAACAACTCATTTTTTTCCTTATTTTTTTGATGTTGGATTATCAAATAAAAACTAGCCAATGGAGATTTTCTTAATTGTTTAAAATTAAGAAAATCAAGAAAATGAATATGAGATATTGAAACTCTCACAAGGCTTCTTACTAAATGGGATGAGAGTATAAGATTTACTTTATATGAGTAAAACAACTCATTTTTTTCCTTTTTTTTTCGATGTGGAATTATAAAATAAAAGTATAAAATCACAGTTCAACCAACGAATTAATAATTAATGTAACGCCCCTCAAAATAATACATATAAACCCACATTCTTGACATACATAGACATAAGAGAATAAAACATATTTCTATTTATCAGAGTATTCATTACAGAAGTATTACATGTTGACAACAAAAGTAAATGCCCTATGGGCTTACAACTTCCCAAGCCAACACTTGGTTACAAAAAGAGAGTACTAACTCATACACATTAAACCCTCGGCTTAAATTTACATATAATACCAAAATAACAAAACAACCAAAAGAGTCTTCAACTCCCAAAACCTTCCAAGCTATGTCCTTCAAGGTGGCATGTCACCTGAACCTAAAAATGATGTCCCATATAGGGTGAGTCACAGCCCAGTAGAGATATACTAAACCAGATATAAGCAATGACTAAAACAATAGCATTTGATAGATGGTTAACACTTATAAACCAATTTATATCACAATACAGTTCCATGACAATCAAGTCCATGTTACATCCTACTTTCTTTTACAGATCCAATTTTCCATTTATACAAACATGGCTCAGAACCTGACCAAACAATTTTCATGAGACAACAACTCATATACAAATACTTCCAATATCAACAATTCAAATGTGATTAAAGCTCATATTAAAACACTTACATTTCAAATGAGATAACAACTCATATTAAACACTTCCATACTTCAAGAGATACACATATTTGCTGTATCAATAGAGTCCATCCCTATCTCCTCTCAAACCGTGGAGTACATCCCCTATCTCCTCCCAGACAATATGTATATACAATGTAATTAAACACTTGTCATATATAATAATCAATCAATACACATATTTGCTGTATTGTTCCAACCATCATACTTGACATATTCCAAATGATTAGTTTCAGTTCTCCCTAATCAACATACAGTGTCTACAACAATCAAGACTATCCTCCACCGATAGCCCAAAGCAATTATTTCTAAACAGATAATAAATGCATCAACAGATAAATTATCAACATTTTCAAAAGTGAGTGATTAATCAATCTAACTCCACCATTTATTCTCATAACATCTTAATTTCATTATTTCACAATGAATGTCATTAATTACACTAATGACCCAATCAAACCCAAATATGGCATTTTCCCCATTTTTTTCAACATTAGCCCTAAGGCTCATTTTCATCATTTCAACAACAACAATTCCATTTTTTCTATACTCTCACATACACATGGAGTTCAACATTTGAAAACCCCGAATTTATAATCTCAAATCAAACCCTAACTTCCCAAAATTTCCCAACAATACCAATCTATCAAAATGACCAATATTTATGACAAAACTCATAAGATGGAGTAGGGTATCCATGCCTCGAAATTAGAAGCCCAAAGGAGAAGATGGTGAAAACCCAAAGTGCTCCAAATCAACAACTTTTCAGATTAAAGTGAAGTCCTCGCGACCCTCTATCTTTCTTACAAAGAGATTAGGGTAGAAGATCACTAAAAATAGATGAAACCTTAGAGAGAAGGTGTATAGAGAGAGAGAGAGAGAGAAGACGGATCTAGGGTTTGAGAGAAAAAGGAGATGAAAAAGTGAAGTGTAATCCCGCTGCTGCCAACTGATATAATCGAAGCTCGCTCGAGCGAATGAGTGGATGCTCGAGCGACCAGACACAAAGGATCCTCGCTCGAGCGTAGAAAGCCTCGCTCGAGCCAACAATTCGAAGCTTCAGGTCTGCAACCCAGAAGCACGTTCGAGCGAAGAAACTCAAAACGTATAGCTCGCTCGCTTGAGCGAAGGAAAGCTCGCTCGAGCCAAGAATCACAACCTTCAGGTCAAAAAGAGACGCAAACGCAAGCTCGAGCGCAAGACTTCTCGCTCGAGCCACCAGACACAACACCCAACTCTCGTTCGAGTGAATGAACGCTGCTCGAGCGAAGGAACTAAAACAAAGATCTCGCTCGAGCAAAGACACCAAAATCTGGGCAGCAACCATTTCTTTCAAAACTCACCCAACCTGTTACAAACCTGCCCAACACATCCTAAAACTCATATACCAAGAATTGAAGGACGGAAACAAGACATAACAACAACCAACACCACGGAACCCAAATCCGGAATACTATAATCAATTGAGGGAAAACCAGGATCGCTATAACTAATTAATTAAAACTTTTAAAATTTAAACTATATTGAATTGAAACATGCCAACGCTACAATATTAAATGGGATGGGAATATAAGATTCACTTTATATGAGTAAAACAATTCATTTTTTTTTATTTTTTTAATGTGAGATTATCAAATAAAAGCTATCTAATGGAGATTTTCTTAATTGTTTAAAATTAAGAAAATCGAGAAAATTAATATGAGATATTGAAACTCTCACAAGGCTCCTCACTAAATTTTATGAAAATATAAGATTTACTTTATATGAGTAAAACAACTCCTTTTTTTTTTTCCTTCTTTTCCTGATGTGAGATTATTAAGTAAAAGTTAGTCAATGGAGATTTTCTTAATTGTTTAAAATTAAGAAAAAAAAAAAAAAATAGAATGAGGATTTGGAGTTATTAGAAGGCTTCTTACTAAAAAGTCCATTTTTCTTGTATAATACTAGTCTGTCACCCATGCTATGCACGGGATAATTATAGTTATTTATATTTGTTTTAGATTTTTTTTAATATATAAATTATGTTTTTTAAGATTTTTTATAAAAATAATTTAACAATCTTATCACTAACCATAGTGTATGAGAGAAGTTGAAAAAGATACTGCAGTAACTATACACGAATTGTATCTATAATTATTTGTATGAGGGGATTTTAAATGCTGATTAGGAGATTTTGACCAAATCAATAAATGCAGGCATGTAGAAAGACATGTAGATTGAAAAAAGTTAATAAATGCGGATCAGGAGATTCTGACCAAATCAATAAATGCTGAGTTTTTTTTTTTAATAAAAAATTTAGAAAATTCAGATTGAGATATAGAAACTCCCACAGGCCTTGAGGGTTGAAAACCCCCTTTTGCTTAATAGATAGACTAGCCTATCACCCGTGCTATGCACGGGATAATTATAAATATTTATATTTGTTATTAATTTTTTTAATATATAAATTATGTTTTTAAAGATTTTTTATAAAAATAATTTAAGAATCTTATCACTAACCATAGTGTATATGAGAAATTAAAAAGGCTACTGCAGTAACTATGCACGAGCTGTATCTATTATTATTTGTATGAGGGGATTTTAAATACTGATCAGAGATTTTGATCAAATCAATAAATCCAGACATGTGGAAAGACATGTAGATTGAAAAAAATAAATAAATGTTGATCAGGGGATTTTGACCAAATCAATAAATGTTGAGTTTTTTTTTTAAATAAATTTTTTTTAAAAATGCTACTGTAGTAACTATGCACAGGTTATATCTATAATTATTTGTATGAGGGGATTTTAAATACTGATCAGGGATTTTGATCAAATCAATAAATGCAGACATGTGAAAAGGCATGTAGATTGAAAAAAGTTAATAAATGCTGATCAAAGGATTTTGACCAAATCAATAAATGCTGAATTTTTTTTTAAATAAAAAATTTAGAAAATTAAGGTTGGAAGATTGGAGCTCTTATAAGGCTTGGAATTTAGAAACCCCATTTTCTTTAATATATGCAATATATAATATAATATAATATATATATATATAGATTATAGATGAGAAAAATAAAGTGCTATCTTATTATAACAGAGGAGATCTTATAAAAAAACGTGTAAACATGAATGCCCTCCTATTTTATTGTGTTTACAATTATCCATATATGTGAATTGTGATTTTTAAATGTTTTTTTTTTTAAATGTCTTCTTTTTTTCCTTTTTTATATAATATTAAAGTTTAATATTTTGATAATAATCATATGTGTTGGACTTTTCAAGGAATTAAATGTCTTTTTTTTATTATATTATATTAAAATTTAATATTTTGATAATAATAATATGTGTTGGACTTTTCAAGAAATTTTTTTTATGTTTGTTCTTAATGCATAAAAGTGTTATTATGAGAGATAATAATTATATGTGTTGGGACTTTTCAAGGAATTAATATGTGTTGGATTTCAAAGAATTTTTTTTATACTTGTTCTTAATGCATTAAAGTGTTATTATGAAGGTAAGACTTGGGAGTTGGGAGATGTTAATAAATGCTAAGATTTTTTTTTTTTAAATCAAAAAATCAGGAAATTTAGATTGGGAGATTGGAGCTCCCACAAGGCTTGAAGTTAAAAACCCCCTTTTGCTTAATATATAGTACTAGCCTATCACCCGTACTATGCACGGGATAATTATAGATAGTTATATTTGTTTTAATTTTTTTTTAATATATAAATTATGTTTTTTTAATATTTTTTTAAAAATAATTTAACAATCTTATCACTAACCATAGTGTACAGGAGAATTAAAAAGGCTATTGCAGTAACTATGCACGGGCTGTATCTATAATTATTTGTATGATGGGATTTTAAATGCTAATCAGGGATTTTGACCAAATCAATAAATGAAGGCATGTGGATTAGAAAAAGTTAATAAATACTGATCAAGGAATTTTGACCAAATCAATAAATGTTGAGTTTTTTTTTTTTTTTAAATCAAAAATTTAGAAAATTAAGATTGAGAAATTGAAGCTCCCACAAGACTTGGGGTTTAGAAACCCCATTTTCCTTAATATATTTACAATTATCTATATATGTGAATTGTGATTTTTAAATTTTTTTTTTTTAAATGTCTTCTTTTTTTCCTTTTTTATATTATATTAAAGTTTAATATTTTGATAATAATCATATGTGTTGGACTTTTCAAAGAATTAAATGTCTCTTTTTTTTATTATATTATATTAAAGTTTAATATTTTGATAATAATTATATGTGTTGGACTTTTCAAGAATTTTTTTTATGCTTGTTCTTAATGCATTAAAGTGTTATTTGAAGGATAATAATCATATGTGTTGGGGCTTTTCAAGAAATTCATATGTGTTGGATTTCAAAGAATTTTTTTTATGCTTGTTGTTAATGCATTAAAGTGTTATTATGAGGGTAAGACTTGGGAATTGTGAGAAGTTAATAAACGCTAAGTTTTTTTTTTTTGTTTAAATCAAAAAATCAGGAAATTTAGATTGGGATATTGAAGCTCCCACAAGGCTTAGGGTTAAAAACTCCTTTTTGCTTAATATATAGTATAGACTAACCTATCACTCGTGCTATGCACGAGATAATTATAGATATTTATATTTGTTTTAGATTTTTTTAATATATAAATTATGTTTTTTAAGATTTTTTATAAAAATAATTTAACAATCTTATCACTAACCATAGTTTATGGAAAAAGTTGAAAATGGTACTGCAGTAATCATACACGGATTGTATCTATAATTATTTGTATGAGGGGATTTTGAATGCTGATCAAGGGATTTTGACCAAATCAATAAATGCAGGCATGTGAAAGACATGTGGATTGAAAAAAGTTAATAAATGCTGATCAGGGGATTTTGACCAAATCAATAAATGCTGATTTTTTTTTTAATAAGAAATTTAGAAAATTCAAATAATCATATGTGTTGGGACTTTTCAAGGAATTCATGTGTTGGATTTCAAAGAATTTTTTTTATGCTTATTCTTAATGCATTAAAGTGTTATTATGAGGGTAAGACTTGGGGGTTGGGAGAAGTTAATAAATGCTAAGATTTTTTTTTTTTAAAATCAAAAAATCAGGAAATTTAGATTGGGAGATTGGAGCTCTCACAAGGCTTGGGGTTAAAAACCCTTTTGCTTAATATATAGTATAGATAGATAGATAGATAGATAGATAGATATAGATATTTATATTTATTTTAGATAATTTTTTAGATATTTATATTTGTTAAAAATAAAAAAAAAAGTTAAAAATGATGTGTATATAGGAGAAGTCAAAAAGACTTTGGAGAATTTAATAAATGCTGAGCTAAAACAACAAATTTAATTAATGAAAACTACAATTTAATGGGCCAAGACATATATATATATATTTTACATGTGGAATACACGCAGACATCATAATACCGTACTATGCACGGAATAATTATAGATATTTATATTTGTTTTAGATTTTTTTTAATATATAAATTATGTTTTTTAAGATTTTTTTATAAAAATAATTTAACAATCTTATCACTAACCATAGTGTATGGGAGAAGTTGAAAAAGGTATTGCAGTAACTATACACGGATTGTATCTATAATTATTTATATGAGGGGATTTTAAATGCTGATCAGGGGATTTTGATCAAATCAATAAATGCAGGCATGTGGAAAGACATATGGATTGAAAAAAGTTAATAAATGCTGATCAGGGAATTTTGATCAAATCAATAAAAGCTGATTTTTTTTTTCTTTTTTTTTAATAAGAAATTTAAAAAATTCAGATTGGGATATTGAAACTCCCACAGGCCTTGGGGTTAAAAACCCCCTTTTGCTTAATATATAGTATAGATAGATAGATTACTAATGGTAACCCGTGCTACGCACGGCATGTAAAAAAGTTAATAATATATTTTTATACAAAATAATACAAATAGTTAAATTTCTGTATGCAAATTATGAAGACAAAGAAAATTGAAATTTATAATTTAAGTCTCACAATTTTATCACAATTTATTTATTGTTTTTTAATTTGTCATAAATTTAATCATACAACTTTCAACCTCCCTTTCTATAATTGCAAACTTAGGTGAGCTCAACCCAAGCAACTTGAGTCGAGCTTAATTTTTTTTAAAGATTAAATTATATAGTTTTTAATTAAGTGAGAACCTATACAGAAATTCAAAAATTCAAATTAAATTTGAGTAGACTTTGGCAGAAACACCAAATAATAACCTGAGCAACCAAAACAAAATTATACATATATAAATATATAAATTATTTGCTAATTTATTTTTTAAAATAATAAATAAAATTAATTAAAAATTTAATATTAATGAATAAAAGAAAAAGTAATATACTTAAGATTTCCAATAGAATTTTTATTAAAAATATTTAAAAAATATATCTTTTAGAAATGGATCATCAAATAAAGGGTTGTTTAGGAAGTGCTATATTAGCTCATATTTTTTCTTCTTTTTTTTTAATGTTTTTATCTTTTTGGGGTTACATCATATCTATACTTTTCTACACATTTTTTTTGTAAAAAGTAAAAAAATATACTTAATTATTTTTTTTGTGTCACATCAGATCTCTATTTTTCGATACATATTCTTGTAAAAAGTAAAAAAGTATATTTATTTAGTACTTCCCAAACTGTCATGAACCGCTCCCCATACCCAAGGATTAAGTATCGTAATGGCCAGTAACTGAAGTTACCTACGGCCAATTCTTGAACAAATAAATAAACGCGAGCGGAAATAATATTTAAGTAAGGGTACCAAAATAATCATTGGAGTTTCTATTTTTATTACAAAATTTATTGACCCAAAAGGCCAATATTTACATATAAAAATATCATAAAATTGTTGTGTGTCTATTCCGCAGCTCCGCATCTAAGACTTTCCAAAAGCTATTTTTGAATTGCATTGTTTTATGAAAATTGGTAAACAGCTATAAACACATGGCAAAATGAGAAATATTATACCAAGAGTATAAGGGACACAAAATAACCATGGATATAACTAAAATATTTAAGATAACTTAGTTTGAACAAATAATCATTTAAGTAGTAAAACTCAGATTATGTAAATAAATAACCATAACCACGGTACCGAACAAAACAGAACAGATGTATGAACTCAAGAGGTGGCTCGTACGAACTCTAGAGGTGGCTCCCACAACAGTGTAGTACTTAGTTTCGTACAACACTTTGCTCCACACCAGAAATCAGAGGGTCGAGAGTCAATGGATCCATGACAGATAGAGGGTCACAAAGTGACCAAACAGAGACCAATGGTTATTCAAGTCTCCCAAGGCGTGGGACTCCTGTGGTGGTACTTACAAAACATAATTGTTTATAAGGTCATTATCAAATATTTTTTAAAATATAAACAAACATATTTATAGGTTTCATTTTAACAAATAGAATTCATAAATTAATCCACGTAATTAAAATATTAATATAATTTATAAAACATAACTTGTATAAAATAAATATGCTAAGTCAAAACATACGTAAAATATATTATAGTAACTCAAGGTATAATATAATTCACCTTAATATTGACCCTTACTATTTTCTTCTTATTTTTACTACCTTCTCACGGATGTTCATTCACTCTCCTTTTCCTTCCCTTTCTCTCTATCATCTTTTCCTTTGTTTCTCTCTTTTTTTCCTTTTATTTTCCCACGGTTGATCACCTCTTCCCTATAAATAGGGAGGTAAGAACATTAGCTGGCCAACATGTGGCCAGCAAATCCTCCCACAGATTTGATCATAAATTATATGGATTTATACTTATCTTTAATAAATATTTAAGATAATTACACTTTGACACAGTTTTCTAATATAACTATATAAATAAATTAATCCCTAATTAAATTACACTCTATCGTATACCAACAAAAAATTAATTATTTATTTTACTACCACACCCACTATTATTATTATTATTATTATTATTATTATTATTATTATTATTATTATTATTATTATTATTATTATTATTATTTATTTACTCTTATTTTATATTTATTTATTTACTATCTTTAACTTTAATTTGGCCCAATTAGTATTATAATTCCATATTTCTGTTAATTTGGCCACAAATAATAATCCCTAATTAATCCTATATTTAATAATCCAATGCCAAATTAGATTCTGTATTTATTATTATTTATTTAATAATATATTATCACATACAACCATAATACTAGTATAAAATTTAAGAGACAACTTAAATTTTCAAATTGTTACACAAACTACCACTAGGTTGATATTAAAAAAAATTTACTTTTCATAATGGCATAAATAATTTAAATATGATTTTTTTGAAATTATTTTTAATTTAAAAATTACAATAAAATATTAAATAGAATAAAAACAAATTTCTTACAAAATAAAAGTATTTGAATAAAAAAAAGTAAGAAATTTAAAATTTAAATATGGTATTTTCGTTTAATCTGAAAATAATTATAGATGAATAATAAATTATCACCTATAACCCTCTTTTTAAAAAAAATAAAATAAAATAAAAAATTAACGAACTATCACTTTTAATTTTTTTTTTAAAAAAAATCAACGTTTCTTCCTAATTTATTTTAGCAAAACTAACTTTTTAACAATTTGAGCCAAATATATAGTTATTCTTTATTTTGATTTCTTTAATTGACAATTGAAAAAAAAAATTAAAAAATCTAACAAAATCCACCATGTTTGGTAAGTACTAAAAAAGTTATGTTTTGTTCTTTTGTTAAAATATATATCTATATATATTAAAAAATATTATTGTTCAAGTCCTTATAGTTTAGAAGGATTTAATTTTTTTTATAAAATTTAAAACAAAAAAAGAAAAAAAAAATTAATAGCGATTAAATAATTTGAACACATGTATTTAAAACAAATTATATTTAGACCAATAATATCATGACACACATGAATATTGATCTCATTCTAATTATTAATATATTTTGAATAAGAATTTAAATTTGAAAATTTATTTTATAATTTAATAAAAGATACAAAATTTAAGGAATGAATATTCATCTCATTCCAATTATAGTAACATAATTTAAGTAAGAATCCAAATTTGAAATTTTCTTTTAAGAATATAAAATTAATTTATAGACCAATCATATTGTAACACATATTAACAAAAAATTAAACAAAATAAAAAAATGAAAAAAAAAAGAATTACAACTTTCAATCTTAACGAAATGACAATATTTTGCAACTATAATAGTGTATAGATATATAGATAAATCATGGAATGTTTTAAAACTTATATTATAGCAATCCTGATTTTCCTTCATTGTTTATTGTATTCCAGACTCGGTTCCGTGAGTGGTTGTTGTTGTCTATATCTCATTTTCGTCCTTTAATTCTTTGTATTTGAGTTGTGGGATGTGTTGGGTAAGTTTGGAACAGGTTGGTTGGGTGTTGGAACAAATAGTTGCTGTCCAGAATTTGGCATCTTCGCTCGAGCAAGGCTTTTTACGCTCGAGCGAGCCTTCGGTTTTTGCTTCTTCGCTCGAGCGAAGATTCTTGCGCTCGAGCGAGCTTTCTTTGATGTGTTTCTTGGCTCGAGCGAGCACTCTTGCGCTTGAGCGTGCGTCTGCGTCTTGGAAAAACCTGAAGGTTGGTATTCTTCGCTCGAGCGAGCGAGCTCTATGTTTTGTGTTCCTTCGCTCGAGCGAGCACTCTTGCACTCGAGTGTGCGTCTGGGTTTCAGACCTAAAGCTTTTCATTTTTCGCTCGAGCGAAGCTTCTTGCGCTCGAGTGAGGTCTGTTTGTGTCTAGTTACTTGAGCGACCACTCTTTCGCTCGAGCGAGCCCTGTACATATCAGTTCGTAGTAGCGGGTTTATATATCACTTTTTCATCTCCTTTTCTTCTCAAAGCCTAGATCTGACACACTCTCTCTACACACTTCTTCTCTCTACCAATACACTTGATCTAGAAGGTTTCTACCCTACTTCCTTTGTAAAAAGGGTGGAGTATCGCGTGGGCTACATTTTGATCTGAAAAATATTGGATTTGGAGCATCTTGGGTTCCTCTCTTCATCTCCTTTGAGTCTCTTCATTTGAGGTAGAGATAGACTACTCCTTCTTATGTGTTTTAACATAAATATTAGTCATTTTGTATAAATGGTGAGATTTGGAAATTCTGGGAAGTTAGGGTTTGAAATTTGAAATGTTTAAAAAAGGGTTTCTTAGTTTTGGGTCCCTTTGTTGATGTGAGGTCTTGAAATGGAATTATGTGTGTATAAATGATGAAATTGAGCCTTAGGGTTGATATTTGAGGAAGAGGGAAAAGTGCCCTAATTGGGTTAAATGAATTATTTGTCAAAATAATGGAATTGACTAAGGGAATATATAATTGAGTTGGAAATGATGAAATTAAGGGAAAATGTAATAAACTGGTATGGTTGGATTGGAAATCTCTTACCTATGGAAAATGTGTAAATTTATCTGTTTGATGAATCTAATTATCTGTTTAGAAATAACTGTTTGGGGCTATCGGTGGAGGATAGCCATGATTGTTATAGGGTTGCATGATGATTAGGTAAACTGAAACTAATCAATTGGAATATGTCATTGAATATCATAGTTGGAATGACACATTGAATATGTGCATTAATTGATCATTGTATATGATAAAGTGTTTAAATACATTGCATATGTATCTTTGTTTGGGAGGAGATAGGGGATGTACTCCATGGTTTGGGAGGATATAGGGGATGTACTCAACTGTTTGGAAGAAGATAGGGGATGAACTCCACTGATAATTAAGTTGACCGGAGTGTCCAAGGTGAAAGTCCCGAAACCTTTTACACATCTGAATGATGTTAATGAATTAAAGTGTTGATAATATGAGTTGTAGTCTCATTTTGAATTGTTGATGAATTGAAGTGTTGTTTTTATGAGTTGTAGTCTCATTTAAATTACTTGGATAAGCGAACCATGTCAATAAAGTGAATTGGAAATATAAATGAAACTGGGTTGAAAGATGAATATTAATATTGGTGGATTATAAAGAAAATGGTGTGTATCGGTGCACATGTGTTGAACATTTATCAGATGCTAATGTTGTAGTTATTTCTCATATTTGGTTTAGCATATCTCTATTGGGCTTTGGCTCACCCTATATGGGATATCATTTTCAGGTACAGGGGATATGCCACCTCCAAGGACCTAACTTGGGTGGTTTAGAGGCAATAGGTTTCTTTTGTTGATTTTTCTTTTATGTTATATGTTTTACTTCCAAGCTGAGGGCTTTAATTGTAAAGGACTTCTGACCCTCTTTTGTTGTAACCAAGTGTTGACTTGGAAAGTTGTAAGCCCATAGGGCATTTACTTTTGTTGTTAACATGTAATACTTTTGTAAAGAACACTCTGATGAATGGATGTATATTTTATTCTCCTATGTCTATGGATATTATGAATGATTGATTTACGCATTATTTTTGAGGGCGTGACATATATATTATGGGATAAATCATTATAATTTTAAATTTAAATTAATAGAATGTTTTTCATATTTAGTACTCCTCAAATTTGAATTTTGAAATGGATAGGTATACGTTCTCTTTTTTTATTTTATATATTTGATATACTTTCCATTTAAAAGTCATAAATCAAGAGATACAAATTAATTATTATTATTATTTATTTATTTTTCTTAAATGAGAGCTATAGAGGATTTTTTTAATTATTTAAAATAAAAAAACTAGAAATTTTAGTTTGAAATATTGAAGCTTCCATAAGAATTGTGTTAGAAACCTCCTTTTACTTATATAATATACTAGCCTATCACCCGTACTATGCACGGGATAATTATAGATAGTTATATTTGTTTTAATTTTTTTTTAATATATAAATTATGTTTTTTAATATTTTTTATAAAAATAATTTAACAATCTTATCACTAACCATAGTGTACAGGAGAAATTAAAAAGGCTATTGCAGTAACTATGCACGGGCTGTATCTATAATTATTTGTATGATGGGATTTTAAATGCTAATCAGGGATTTTGACCAAATCAATAAATGAAGGCATGTGGATTAGAAAAAGTTAATAAATACTGATCAAGGAATTTTGACCAAATCAATAAATGTTGAGTTTTTTTTTTTTTTAAATCAAAAATTTAGAAAATTAAGATTGAGAAATTGAAGCTCCCACAAGACTTGGGGTTTAGAAACCCCATTTTCCTTAATATATTTACAATTATCTATATATGTGAATTGTGATTTTTAAATTTTTTTTTTTAAATGTCTTCTTTTTTTCCTTTTTATATTATATTAAAGTTTAATATTTTGATAATAATCATATGTGTTGGACTTTTCAAAGAATTAAATGTCTTCTTTTTTTTATTATATTATATTAAAGTTTAATATTTTGATAATAATTATATGTGTTGGACTTTTCAAGAAATTTTTTTTATGCTTGTTCTTAATGCATTAAAGTGTTATTATGAAGGATAATAATCATATGTGTTGGGGCTTTTCAAGAAATTCATATGTGTTGGATTTCAAAGAATTTTTTTTATGCTTGTTGTTAATGCATTAAAGTGTTATTATGAGGGTAAGACTTGGGAATTGTGAGAAGTTAATAAACGCTAAGTTTTTTTTTTTTTGTTTAAATCAAAAAATCAGGAAATTTAGATTGGGATATTGAAGCTCCCACAAGGCTTAGGGTTAAAAACTCCTTTTTGCTTAATATATAGTATAGACTAACCTATCACTCGTGCTATGCACAGGATAATTATAGATATTTATATTTGTTTTAGATTTTTTTAATATATAAATTATGTTTTTTAAGATTTTTTATAAAAATAATTTAACAATCTTATCACTAACCATAGTTTATGAAAAAAGTTGAAAATGGTATTGCAGTAATCATACACGGAATGTATCTATAATTATTTGTATGAGGGGATTTTGAATGCTGATCAAGGGATTTTGACCAAATCAATAAATGCAGGCATGTGAAAAACATGTGGATTGAAAAAAGTTAATAAATGTTGATAAGGGGATTTTGACTAAATCAATAAATGCTGATCAGGGGATTTTGACCAAATCAATAAATGCTGAGTTTTTTTTTTAATAAGAAATTTAGAAAATTCAAATAATCATATGTGTTGGGACTTTTCAATGAATTCATATGTTGGATTTCAAAGAATTTTTTTTATGCTTATTCTTAATGCATTAAAGTGTTATTATGAGGGTAAGACTTGGGGGTTGGGAGAAATTAATAAATGCTAAGGTTTTTTTTTTTTTTAAATCAAAAAATCAGGAAATTTAGATTGGGAGATTGGAGCTCTCACAAGACTTGGGGTTAAAAACCCCTTTTGCTTAATATATAGTATAGATATAGATAAATAGATAGATAGATAGATAGATTTAATAAAAATTTATATTTGTTTTAGATATTTTTTTAATATACAAATTATTTTTTTAAAGATTTTTTTATAAAAATAATTTAATAATCCCATTACTAACATAATGAATGAGAGAAGTTGAACAGGGTGTAGGAGTAGGTATGGGAGAAGTTAATAAATGCTGAGTTTTTTTTTTTTTTAAATAAAAAATTTAGAAAATTAAGATTGAGATATTGGAACTCCCACAATGTAACGCCCTCAAAATAATACATATAAACCAATCATTCTTGATATACATAGACATAGGAGAAATAAACATATATTCATTTATCAGAGTATTCATTACAAAAAGTATTACATGTTGACAACAAAAGTAAATGCCCTGCGGGCTTACAACTTTCCAAGTCAACACTTGGTCTCAACAAAAGAGAGTTCTAACTCTTAACACATTAAGCCCTCAGCTTATAAACCTCTCAAGCTACACTCTTGGAGGCGGCATATCACCTGCACCTGAAAATGATGTTCCATATAGGTGAGCCAAAGCCTAGTAGAAATGTACTAAACCAAATATGAGAAATAACTAAAACATTAGCATTTGATAAATGTTTAACTCATATAAACCAACATACATCTCTTCCATAACCAATTCATATTCACAACCACATTTCAATCCCTTTCCGTTTCATTATCCAAATCAATTCATAGATATGGTTCATTGTTTATCCGAACAGTTCGAAATGAGACTACAACTCATACCACTAACACTTCAATCATAATCACTTTAAAATGAGACTACAACTCATATTATTAACACTTCAATACTTCAATTCAAAATGAGACTACAACTCATATTATTAACACTTCAATACTTCAATTCATCTACGTTATGCAAACGTAATTAAGATTTCGGGACTTTCACCTTGAACACTCCGGCCAACTTAGTTATTAATGGAGTCCATCCCTTATCTCCTCCCAAACAAGATACATATGCAATGTATTTTAACGCTTATCATATACAATGATCAATTTAAAGCACATATACAATGTGTTAATCCAACTGTCATATTCAATAACATAATCCACTTGATTAGTTTCAATTTACCTAATCATCATGCAATTCTACAACAATCATGGCTATCCTCCACCGATAGCCCAAAACAGTTATTTCTAAACATATAATAAATCTATCAAATAGACAAATTATCAACACTTCCATAGGTGAGTGATTAACTAATCCAACTACACCATTCAATCTCATAATTTCCCAATTTCATAATTTCCAACTCAATTTCATATTTCAAATTAATTATACAAATTAATTATTTAAGTTCAAGTAGGGCATTTTCCCCCTTTTCTCAACTTCAACCCTAAGGCTCAATTTCATCAATCCTACAACAATAACCCCATTATTCCAAGGTCTCACATACACATGGTACTTAACAATTGAAAACCCCTCTTTATATATATTTCAAATCGAACCCTAACCTTCCAAAATTTCCATAACTCCACCATTTATACAAAATGACAAACGTTTATGTTAAAACCCATAAAAAGAAGTAGATCATCCCTACCTCAAATTTCAGAGCTCAAAGGAGAAGGAGGAAGAAACTCAAAGTGCTCCAAAGCCCAACTTTTTCGGATCAACACGAAGCCCACACCAATCTCTACCTTTCTTGCAAAGAGACTAGGGTAAAAGACCACTAGAACTAGGGGTATTCGTAGAGAGAAGGTGTATGTAGAGAGAGAGTGTGCCGATCTAGGTTTGAAAAGAAAAGAAGATTAAAAAGTGAAGTATAGAACTGCTGCTGCGATCTAATATAAGCGAGGCTCGCTCGAGCGAATGAGTGGTCGCTCGAGCGACCAGACACAACAAACACCTCGCTCGAGCACAAGAAGCGTCGCTCGAGCGAACAATGCGAAGCTTTAGGTCTGTAACCCAGAAGCGCGCTCGGGCGTAAGAGTACTTGCTCGAGTGAAGAAACTCAAAACATAGTCCTCGCTCGCTCGAGCGAAGGAACACAACCTTCAGGTCTAAACTAGACGTAGACGCACGCTCGGCGCAAGAGTGCTCGCTCGAGCCAAGAGACACACCGCTCAAAGCTCGCTCGAGCGAATGAACCCTGGCTCGAGCGAAGGAACTAAAACACAAAGCTCGCTCGAGCGACAAAAGCCTCGCTCGAGCGAAGAAACCAAAAATTTGGGCAGTAACTATTTATTTCAAATCACAACCAACCTGTTACAAACCTGCCCAATACATCCCAAAACTCAAATACAAAGAATTAAATGACGGAAATGCGACAGAGACAACAACAAACATCCACAGAACCGAGTCCGGAATACAATAAACAATTGAGGGAAAATCGGGATCGCTATACACAAGGCTTGTGGGTTAAGAACCCTATTTTCCTTATATAGGGGTCTTTTAGGAACACACCAAAAAAGCCAGTTTTTTGGCTTTTTAGCTTTTTTAGCCAAAAAAGCTAACTTTTTTACTTAAAACAACCTAGCTTTTTGCCAAAAAAGCAATCAAAAAAGTCAAAAAGTCAGCTTTTTATCAACTTTTCAAAACCGCAGATAATATATATATACTAGCGGTAACTCGTGCTATGCACGGGACTTTATAAATTAAAAAAAAAAATTATTATAAATATGTTGAAGTAATTTAATATTTTGTCTTGTGGTATTCATGAAACTTATAAGTTAATTTTTTTATTTATAACTTTTTAAATTATTAGTTAAAAAAATTAAAAATATATATAGTCCAATTTTGATAATTTGTAATAAATAAATAAATAAGTTAAACTTAATTAAATGAGGTTACATGAGTTATGATATATCTCTTCTTGTTATAAAAATATACAAATTTAAAAGTTATAATTAAGGCCTTGTTTATCATAACCTAAAAAAGTCAAAAAGTCACTATTATATTTAAGTCACATTATCTTATTTAAGTCACATCGCCTCTCTACCACATCACTTCAAACCCAACTCATATTTCATAAAAAGTCAAAAAGTACACTTATTTAGATCATCTAAAACCACCCCTAAGACAAATATACAATGTTATTATTAAATGCGAAGTGAAGTGATATTTAACAATAATTGATATAATGTTTCTATTATTAATCCAATAATTTAAGTTACATTTCTTTTGATTTTAATTTCACAATTAAAAATACAATATGAATATAGTGCGTATACGGATTTCTGGTCTTTAAGAATAAGAATGTTTTAGAATATTTACAACATTTCATAATTTTCTTTTAATTTTATTTATCTAATTTGATTTTAAATTTGAATAAAAAATAAAAATTAGATATGAATTACTTTAACTTTTTCATTCAATTTTTATCAATTTTTAAAAGAACTTTCATTCTTATCCCATTTTTTTTTCTTTTTATCAATTTTGATTAAAAAAAAACAATAATTTCCAACGCTTCATCTTTTTAAATTTGTATCAAATTATAATTCGATAAAAAAATATTAAGGGTTGAAGATTCTCTTAATTGGAATTATAGTGAAATAACATCTTGAAATAGTGAAAGTTTGAGTATGTGATTGGTTGGAATGTATAATTTGATTAATTCTCTTCTCATATTTGTATAAAAATTGACACTTATGATTACATCATTATAAGTCGGATTATGAAAAAAAAATTTGAGGTGTCAAACATTTTTCATTTGTAAATATCCTACCTATTAAAAAAATAAATAAATAGAAGAAAAAGGAAAAAAATGTGTAATTTTTGGATATGTGTTTATCAATTTTATTTTGTGGATGTAAACAACTGATATTTCAATTTAAACAATTAAAAAGTATAAAAAAAAAATAGATTGATTTTTTTGGAGATAAAAGAAGCTATCTAACTCCTCTGTATACCATTTTAAGATGGATTATTTTAATTACATAAAAAAATAGAAATTATATTTGGAGATTATCCCTATTATGCTACTATATCGCAGTAACAAATTAATTAATATATATATATGAAAAGTTATACTAATTTTTCATTTTCAATTAATTGAATTATGATTAATAAACTAACAAATAGCAGTAATGGTATAATAGGATAAAAAGAGGATAAAAATAAAAAACACAATGATATTTAAAAGTTTTAAATTAAACGCTTATCATATACAATGATCAATTTAAAGCACATATACAATGTGTTAATCCCACCGTCATATTCAATGATATATTCCAATTGATTAGTTTCAATTTACCTAATTATCATGCAATTCTACAACAATCATGGCTATCCTCCACCGATAGCCCAAAACAATTATTTCTAAACAGGTAATAAATCTATCAAACAGATAAATTATCAACACTTCCATAGGTGAGTGATTAACTAATCCAACTACACCATTCAATCTCATAATTTCCCAATTTCATGATTTCTAACTCAATTTCATATTTCCACAAATTATCAAATTAATTATACAAATTAATTATTTAAGTTCAATTAGGGCATTTTTCCCCTTTTCTCGAACATCAACTCTAAGGTTCAATTTCATCAATCCTACAACAATAACCCTATTATTCCAAGGTCTCACATACACATGGTACTTAACAATTGAAAACCCCTCTTTGTATATATTTCAAATCAAACCCTAACCTTCCAAAATTTCCATAACTCCACCATTTATACAAAATGACAAACGTTTATGTTAAAACCCATAAGAAGGAGAAGATTATCCCTACCTCAAATTTCGGAGCTCAAAGGAAAAGGAGGAAGAAACTCAAAGTGCTCCAAAGCCCAACTTTTTCGGATCTACACGAAGCCCACACCAAGCTCTACCTTTTTTGCAAAGAGACTAGGGTAGAAGACCACTAGAACTAGGGGTATTTGTAGAGAGAAGGTGTATGTAGAGAGAGAGTGTGCCGATCTAGGCTTTGAAAAGAAAAGAAGATCAAAAAGTGAAGTATAGAACTCCTGCTGTGATCTGATATAAGCGAGGCTCGCTCGAGCAACCAGACAAAACAAACACCTCGCTCGAGCGCAAGAAGCGTCGCTCGAGCGAATAATGTGAAGCTTCAGGTCTACAACCTAGAAACACGCTCGAGCGTAAGAGTATTCGCTCGAGCGAAGAAACTCAAAACATAGTTCTCGCTCGCTCGAGCGAAAGAAAGCTCGCTTAAGCGAATATACACAACCTTCAGGTCCAAATTAGACGCAGACGCAGACGCAGACGCACGCTCGAGCGCAAGAGTGCTAGCTCGAGCCAAGAGACACACCACTCAAATCTCGCTCAAACGAAGGAACTCTAGCTTGAGCGAAGAAACTAAAACACAAAGCTCGCTCGAGTGACAAAAGCCTCGCTCGAGCGAAGAAACCAAAAATCTGGACAGCAACTATTTATTTCAAATCACAACCAACCTGTTAAAAACCTGCCCAATACATCCCAAAACTCAAATACAAAGAATTAAAGGACGGAAATGCGACAGAGACAACAACAAACATCCACGGAACCGAGTCCGAAATACAATAAACAATGGAGGGAAAACCGGGATCACTATAATAATTTAATAATTTAATTAACTATTTTTTTTTTTTTTATGTATGTCTATCAGAATTTTGAATCACTTAATAGAACAAATCAATTAATTTTCTAAAATTATTGATTTTTCAATTTATAAAATAGATTTTTAAAAAAAAAACTATTGACTGATTTATTTATTTTATTATATAATAATTATCCTTTAATTTATGAATTTCAAATGAAAGATATCAAAAATATTTCATAATCTCTCCATCCTAATCTCTCTGACCGATTTCCAAAAAAAAATATTAAAACTTGTCTGCCTTCTCTCTTCCCAAAAAAATCAGATAATATTTTTCATGAAAATTGTGAATATTTATCTGTATCTGATATTATAAAAATAAAATAAAAAAACCTAAAAATCAGATATACAAACAGATAAAATTAATAAATTTGATTTTTATTTATTTAGTTAAAATCTTTTTTTTGCATCTCAATATCCAATTTTAAAATTTAAAAATCATTAAAGTTTATCTAAACAAATCTAATTTGAAAATATCTTCCACCTTCATATTTTAAATTAATAAAACTCATATGTCTATCACATATTTAATTCACATCAAAACTTATCTAAATAATAATAATTAAAAACAAATAGAAAACATAGATAAATTAAATTGGAAAAAAAAATAGAAACCCACAACTCCATCTTAAATAAATTGGAAAAAAAAAATCATAAAAAACAAACCAAATAGAAACCACACAAAAATAAAAAAATAAAAAGATAAGAATTTAGATATAGATCTAAAAAAAAATGACAATATCTAAATTTGAATTATGATTTAGTAATATAATTATCTATTTTTCTTATGTATATCTATCAAAATTTTAAATCACTTAATGGGATAAATAGTCCATCTTAAATAGTATATAGAAGAGTTAGATGACTTCTTTTATCTCTAAAAAACCCAATCTATTTTTTTTTATTTTACTTTTTAATTTTTAAATTCAAACATCAATTATTTATGTCCATAAAGCAAAACTGATAAACACATATCCAAAAACTACACATTTTTTTTTTATTTTTTTAATATGTAGGATATTTACAAATGAAAAATGTTTGACACCTCAAATTTTTTTCTATAATCTAACTTATAATAATGTAATCATAAGTGTCAATTTTTAAACAAATATGAGAAGAGAATTAATTAAATTATACATTTTAACCAACCAATTACTCAAATTTTGACTATTTCAAGATGTTATTTCACTATGATTCCAATTAAGAGAATTTTCAACCCTTAATTTTTTTTAATCAAATTATAATTTGACAAAAATTTAAAAAGATGAAATGTTGAAAATTATTGTTTTTTCCATCAAAATTGGTGAAAAGAAAAAAAATTGGGATAAGAATGAAATTCTTTTAAAAATTGATAAAAATTTAATGAAAAAGTTAAAGTAATTCATATAAAATCAAAAATTTTATTCAAATTTAAAATCAAATTAGATAAAAAAAAAATTAAAGAAAATAATGAAAGTTTGAAAATATTTTGAAACCTTCTTATTATTAAAGACTATAAATCTATATGTATTATATTCATATTATATTTTTAATTATGAAATTGAAATCAAAAGAAATGTAACTTAAATTATTAGATTAATAATAGAAACATCACAATAATTATTGTTAAATATCACTTCACTTCATTTCACATTTAATAATAAAATTGTATATTTGTCTTAATTATAACTTTTAAATTTGTATATTTTCATAACAAGAAAAGGTATATCATAACTCATTTAATCTCATTTAATCAGATTTAACTTTTTTTTTAATACAAATTATCAAAATTGCACTAATTAGACTTATATATATATACGTTTTTTTAATTTTTTTTAAACTAATAATTTAAAAAGTTATAAACGTAAAAGTTAACTTATAAATTTTATTTATACTACAAGATAAAATATTAAATTATTTCAAGATAATTTAATATTTTTTTTTAATTTATAAAATTCTCGTGCATAGCACGGGTTACCACTAGTCTATATTTATATCTATATCTATATATAAGAAAAAGGGGTTTCTAACCCCCAAGCTTTTGGGGGGGGGGAAAAAACTTCAACATTTATTGATTTGGTCAAAATCCTTTGATTAACATTTATTAACTTTTTCCAATCCACACGCCTTCCACATGCCTGCATTTATTGATTTTGTCAAAATCCCTAATCAGCATTTATTAACTTTTTCCTTTCCACATGCCTTTTGAGAACTTTGGTCAAAATTCCTTCATACAAATAATTATAGATACAACTCGTGCATAGTTATTGCAGCACCATTTTCAATTTCTCCTATATACTATGGTTAGTAATAAGATTGTCAAATTATTTTTATAAAAAATCTAAAAAAAATTATTTGTATATTAAAAAAATCTAAAACAAATACAAATATCTATAATTATCACGTGCATAGCACGTGTGATAGGCTAGTCTATACTACATATTAAGCAAAAAGAGATTTTTAACCCCAAGTCTTGTGGGAGCTCCAATCTCTCAATTTAAATTTCTTGATTTTTTGATTTAAAAAAAAAAAAAACCTTAGCATTTATTAACTTCTCCCAACCCCCAGGTCTTATACTCATAATAACACTTTAATGCATTAAGAACAAGCATAAAAAAAATTCTTTGAAATCCAACACATATGAATTCCTTGAAAAGTCCAACATGTATGATTATTATCCCTCATAATAACACTTTAATACATTAAGAACAAGTATAGAAAAAATTTATTGAAAAGTCCAACACATATGATTATTATCAAAATATTAAACTTTAATATAATATAAAAAAGGAAAAAAAGGAGACATTTAAGAAAAAAAAAAAGAAGACATTTAAAAATCGCAATTCACATATATAGATAATTGTAAACATAATCCGTACATAGCACGGGTGATATGCTAGTATTATATAAGGAAAAAGGGGATTTCTAATCTACAAGCTTTGTGGGAGCTCCAATATCTTAATCCTAATTTTCTAATTTTTTGATTTTTAAAAAAAAACTACAGCTTTATTGACTTCTCCCAACCCACAAACCTTTTTGACTTCTCTTATAATTATTGCATCACCCTTTTTTAATTTCTCCTATACACTATGGCTACACACAAAAATAAATAAGATAAGAATTTAGCTATGGATCTTAAAAAGATATAACAACATCTAAATTTGTAACGCCCTCAAAATAATACATAAAACCATCATTTTAGACATGCAATGATACAAAGAAATCAACACCTTTCCATTCATCAGAGTAGTTTTTATAATAGTATTACATGTTAACAACAAAAGCAAATGCCCTACAGGCTTACAGCTTTCCAAGTTAACACTTGGTTACACAAAAGAAGAGTACTAACTCTATACAAAATAAACCCTTGGCTTGATATACATGTAATACAAACAAAAATAATCAAAAGAGTTTTCGACTCCCAAGTCATCCAAGCTATGTCCTTGGAGGTGGCATGCTACCTATACCTGAAAATGATGTCCCATAAAGGGTGAGCCAACGCCCAGTAGAGATATGCTAAACACAATATGAGCAGTAACTAAGATATTAGCAATTGATAAATGTTTAATTCCCATAAATCAATTCACAACCCATTTCCATTACATGACCACTAGGTCCATGTTTCATTTCATTTTCCATTTCTTATCAAGTTCACAATTCCCAACAACGGCTCAGAACCTAGCCAACAGCTTATATGAGACAGTAACTCATATTAAACATTTCCCATTTACATTAGATAAACATACTAGCTATATCAGTACTTCGATAGATGTGCATATAAGCTATATCAACATTTCAACAGATAAGCATACAAGCTGTATCCACATTTCAACAGATAAGCATATGAGCTATATCAACATTTCCATAGATAAGCATATGAGCTATATCAACACATTAACTGGCAAGCATATGAGCTGTATCAGCGGAGTCCATCCCCTATCTCCTCCCAAACAACATCCGGTTTAGAGGTCCATCCCCTATCTTCCCCTAAACCGTGGAGTACATCCCCTATCTTCTCCCACACACACTTAACGTATATACACATAGGTCCTATACACAATCAATCAATACATAACGTTAATGTATTCTATCAACTGTCATACTCTATGACACATTCAATTGATTAGTTTTAGTTTGCCTAATCATCATGCATTGTCTACAACAATCATAACTACCCTCCACCGGTAGCTCAAAGCAATTATTTCTAAACAGATAATAAAAGCTCCAACAGATAAAATATCAATGTTTTCAAAGGTAAGCGATTAATAAATCCAACTCCACCGTTTTACAATATAATGAGTCAATTGCATTATTTCCAACTCAATTTCAAATAACAACAATATTCCCAAATTAATTACACCAATTAATTTGTACAACAAATTAGGGTTTTCTACCCCATTTCCCAATATCAACCCAATGGTTCAAATATCAACAACCAACAACAATATCATCATTTTGAAACCCAAAACACACATTTTAGAATCAAAATAACAAAACCCTCTTTTAACATTTTGAAACCCTAACTTTCCAAAATCAACCATTTAACAAAATGCCCCAAAATCTAGGTCAAAACCCATAGTCGTGAGTAGGAATCCCTACCTCAAAAGATGACACCCAACGAAGAAGATGAAGAAAACGAAAGTGCTCCAAATTCCAAATTTCTCGGATCAAAAGATAGCCCTCGACGATCAACCCAACTTTTGTAAAGACCAAAGGTGAGGAAACAACTCCTATTAGATCAATACCTAGAGAGAAGGCAAGGTTCTAGTGAGAGAAGCTCTCTAATGGAGGTTTGGAAAAGTAAGAGAGAGAAATGGAGTTGAAAAAGTGATCTAAAAAGTCGGATCTCGGTTTTATATAAGAGTCGCCCCGCTCGAGCGTGGAAACCCCCGCTCGAGCGTCACTCACAGACTCCCGCTCGAGCGTCCAAACCGCCGCTCGAGCGCCAGATGCACACTCCTAGAACTTTTGCAGAACTAGGTTCCCGCTCGAGCGTCCAACTCCCTGCTCGAGCGTCACACACAAACTCCCGCTCGAGCGTCCAAACGCCCGCTCGAGCGTCTAACACTACAGAGGAAAATACTGGGAGATGGAAAATCACGCTCGAGCGTCAAAACACCCGCTCGAGCGGAGAAGCAACAGTGAAGGGCCCGCTCGAGCGTCAAAAGCTCCACTCGAGCGTGAAGGCAAAAATCTAGGCAACTACCTGTGGTTTCTAAGTCCAACCAACCTGTTTCAAACAAGCCCAACACAACCCAAGATTCAAATACAAAGAGTAAAGGATGTAAACAAGATATACACAACAACCAACTCCACGGAACCTAAGTCCGGATACAACAATTAAAGAAAAGGGAAACTAGGATCGCTATAAAATTTGAATTATGATTTAATAATTTAATTATCTATTTTTTTTTATGTATATCTATCAAAATTTTAAATCACTTAATGAGACAAATTAATCAATTTTCTAAAATTATTTATTTTTTAATTTATAAAACAGATTAAAAAAAACTATTGACTGATTTATTTATTTAATAACAAAAATATTTCATAATCTCTCATCCTAATCTCGCTCACTGATTTCTAAAAAAAAAAAAATTAGAACTTGCCTTTCTTCTCTCTTCCCCAAAAAATCAGATAATATTTTTCATGAAAGTTGTAGATATCTATTTGTATCTTATATATTATATTATAACATAACCAAAAACAAAAAAAACTAAAAAAAAACTAAAAAAAACTAAAAAAAACTAAAAATCAGATATACAAACAAATAAAATTAATAAATTTGATTTTTATTTGTTCAGTTAAAATCTTTCTTTTGCATCTCAATATCCAATTTTAAATTTTAAAAATCTTAAAGTTTATCTAAACAAATCTAATTTGAAAATATCTCCTACCATTATAGTTTAAATCAATAAAACTCACATATCTATCACATATCTAATTCACATAATAACTTATCTAAATAATAATAATTAAAAACAAATAAAATCACAGATAATTTAAATTAAAAAAAAATAGAAACCCATAACTCCAGCTTAAATAAATTGAAGGAAAAAAAAAAAAAAAAACCTGAATAGAAACCACACAAAAATAAAAAAAAAGATAAGAATTTAGATATGGATCTAAAAAAAAATATGACAATATCTAAATTTGAATTATGATTTAGTAATATAATTACCTATTTTTCTGATGTATATATATCAAAATTTTAAATCACTTAATAAGACAAATTAATCAATTTTTAAGTCTTATGTAAAGAATAATTTGATTAGTCATCCCAACTCTTAAACTTCGCGGGCACTGGCAGAGAAACTAACGGATTGGGTTAGGTGAGGTTTCAGTTGTTAGAGGTAATATTCTCCCACTCTTCAAATTTATTTATTTTTTAATTTTATTTTTTCCTATGTGATTCTCTTTCTTTACTGTTGATTTGGTTTTGGTTTCGGTTTTAGTGAAGTTTATGTCTTTGTTTACAGGTTTGCATGGTAGAGAAGAATTATTGGTGATTATGGTTGCAATCGAAGTATCTATGTTCGTTCTATGCTAAGGATTTTGATCGGATTTTGTTTTCTTTAGTGAAGACTATAAAATTGAAGTAAAAAAAAAAACGGGTATCAATTTTTTTATTTTTTATTGTCATTTTATTTTACAAAAAATGTGAAAATTTATTGAGAATTCAAGATTTTACTATAATATTAGATTTTTGTATAATTAGGTAAATTTAAAACTTTTAAATATCATTGTATTCTTTATTTTTATCATCTTTCTATCCCATTAGACCATTACTGCTATTTGTTAGTTTGTTAATTATAATTTAATTAATTGAAAACAAAAACTTAATATAACTTTCATATATATATATATATATATATGTTATAGTTAATTTGTTACAACTATAGTTGTATATAATAGCATAATATATAGGGATAATTTCTAAATATAATTTCTATTTTTATGTGATTAAAATAGTCCATCTTAATAATATATAGAAGAGTTAGATGGTTTCTTTTATCTTTAAAAAATCCAATCTTCTTTTTTTACTTTTTAATTTTTTAAATTGAAACATCAATTGTTTATGTCCATAAAACAAAACTGATAAACACATATCGAAAAGCTACACATTTTTAATTTTTTTTTTTTAATATGTAGGATATTTACAAATGAAAAATGTTTGACACTCCAAATTTTTTTTTTCCATAATCCAACTTATAATGATGTAGTCATAAGTGTCAATTTTTATACAAATATAATAAGAGAATTAATTAAATTATACATTTCAACCAACCACATACTCAAACTTTGACTATTTCAAAATGTTATCTCACTATAATTCCAATTAAGAGAATTTTCAATCTTTAATTTTTTTTTATCAAATTATAATTTGATAAAAATTTAAAAAGATGAAACATTGAAAATTATTATTTTTTCCATCAAAATTGCTGAAAAGAAAAAAAAAATTGGGATAAGAATGAAAGTTCCTTTAAAAATTGATAAAAATTTAATGAAAAAGTTAAAGTAATTCATATCAAATTAAAATTTTTATTCAAATTTAAAATCAAATTAGATAAAAAAAATTAAAAGAAAATTATGAAAGTTTGAAAAATATTTTGAAACCTTCTTATTCATAAAGACTAAAAATCTGTGTGTATATTATATTCATATTGTATTTTTAGTTATGAAATTGAAATAAAAAGAAATGTAACTTAATTTATTAGATTAATAATAGAAACATCATTTTAATTATTGTTAAATATCATTTCACTTCATATTTAATAATAAAATTATATATTTGTTTTAATTATTACTTTTAAATTTGTATATTTTCATAACAAGAATAAATATGTCATAGCTTAGTTAATCTCATTTAATCATGTTTAACTTTTTTTTTTAATACAAATTATCAAAATTTCACTAAATATATATTTATATATATTTTTTAATTTTTTAAACTAATATTTTAAAAAATTATAAACATAAAAGTTAACTTATAAATTTCATATATACCACAAGATAAAATATTAAATTGCTTCAAGAGAGAGAATGGGTCGAGAAGGGAGACAACAGGGCAATGGGAGTGGTGGGGGAGGATGGCAACCAGTGGTTCGTCGACATGGAGGCAGGGGAATGTGGAGCAGAAGGGCAGATGCAACTATACATTCTATTTTTGTGGATAACATTCCAGAATCTATGGAGACCAAAGGGTTGTATACTATCTTCTCCAACTATGGTGTAGTCATGGAGGCTTTTATTCCAAAAAAGATAAGAAAGCTGTCCCGATCTCGATTTGATTTTGTACGATACAACTGCTCTGTAGCAACGGACATGGCAATACAAAAAGCACATGGGCTTTGGTGTGGTGACAGAGCATTGAAGGTCAAAATGGCAGAGTTTGGAAAGGAGTATGGTCCGCAGCCCAAGTTGACTAAAGTACCTCAGATAAGGAAAGCTACAAACGACAATCTGTAGACACCCCATTTTTGACCGACCTTAAGACTCAGACGTCACCGATTGAGCACTTGGTGATGTTGCATATCGTGCTCGTTCAGAGGTTTCAGAGTCTCGGCTGCGAGCCTTGCCTCCGGACTTCCGGACTCTTTCATGCTTTGCCTCGGTTTGCGAACCAGGCTCTGTTTTCTCTGTTTTCTCTTCCTGAATGGAGGGAGAGGTCTTGTAGATCATCTCTCAGTAGCCGTAGGCTACGTTTCGTGGTCGTAGGCCATTTTGCCCGTTTGGAGCCCGGTTTCCGGTTTATCGGAGCCGTTGGCCGTGTGCCTCGGTTCGGGACCGCTTAACCACCTCCGTTTGCTCCGGTTTTTGGCATGCATCTTATTTCCTCCCTTTTGAGGGACACTGTGGTCTGAGAGACCAACTTCGTGGTCGAACACCACTCCCGGTGCCTAACAGTCAGTTTTTGGGGCCTCGGACTGCGCGTTTCGGCCCCCGAACCTTCATTTTGCATCGGTTTGCGTTCATTTTTGGCAGGGACCTCTGTTTCATCACCAGGAAGGTCGTAGAAGGGTGGGAGGCCAGTAATTGTTTCAGCAACTAGTTATATTCCTTCATCGCCCTCCGTCGCCCGTTTTTCTCACTCGAAAGCCAAGGTTGACCACCCTAAGGCCACTTTTTCCAGCTCTAAACCACATATTTGTGTTGTACACACACCTGGGAGGCCACCAATATCATATGGTCGGCTAGTAATTGTGATTGACCCTTTTGAACCCCTCTTAAAAGTGGCATTTTCTCAATCCTGCTTCACTATTTCCAATTTTTGACCACAGGGTTGTGTTGAGCACACATGGGAGGCCACCAATTTGTGGTGGTCGGCCACTAATTGCACTTGGCCCTTTTGACCCCTGGCCGGCCGGCCATGGGGAGAGTCGGCCGGCCACCTAAACCCTAGCAAACTGGCCGGCCATGATCCTCAGGGTTGGTACATTACAAATTTACCCTCATTTTCCCCCCAGATTTTGTATCCGGGGGGGTGCCTTTTTGGGGGGAAACTTGAATTGTTTCCCCCCCATTTTCCCCCCTCTTTTCCACTCATTTGTCTATATATCCAGCAGCCCCAGCCCCCTTGCAAAGGGTTAGAAAAAATTGGCTTTGGAGCTTTGAATTGCATCTCTCTCTTTCTCTCATTCAACCATCAAAACACCCTTGGTCCTACACCCTTTACTCTACAAGCCCTAGCACCATACTTCCTACCTCTATTCCAGCCACTTGGAGCTGTCTTCCAGAGGTTAAAAGCTTCCAAACTTGGTCCAAAGGTTGCTAAAGTCTTGGTCTACAAGGGTAAGTCCCCTCCTCCTCTTTTCTTGTATTTTTTTGATCTATATCTTATCTCTTTGTGCTTGCATATTTGGGCTCCGACCCTAACTAGAAATAGGCTTATTTTGAGCTATTTTGCATGTTTGTTTAAGGGCCTCTCACTGTTTGAGGCCTCCTTGTTGCACTTGCTTCATTACCTCCCTTGTATGCCATTTTCTTGCATATTGTTTTTGGCCTATGTATGAACTGTTTTTAGGCATGTTGTGAACTGTAAAGTAGCTTATCTTGAGCCCTTCTTCAACATTGTTGAAGGGCTCATCACTGTTTGAGGTTTCTATTTGTCACTTGCCTTTATGTCCATCTTATGGTCCTATTTTTGTATGATTTGTTAACCCTTTGTGCTTGCATTTTTGGACATTGGTCCAAACTTTAAATGGCCTCATTTTGACCCCCTCTTCATGTTTCATTAAGGGTATTTTTCTGTTTGAAGCATCCTTTTTATACTTTGTGTTATAGCTCTCTTTTTTGGCCTTATCTTGCATAGTATTTTGAGCATACTTGTACACTGTTTTGGGTTTTATCATCAACTGTAAAAGGTCATATTTTGGGCCCCTCTTCAACATTGTTGAAAGGCCCTCATCTGTTTGGGGTCGGCAGCCATCACTTCCTTCTTTGCCCCCCTTTTGGCCCATTTCTTGCATGAGAGCTTAGCCATACTTGTGTTTGTTTTTGTGGCTTTCTGTAAAATGTAAAACATCATATTTTGGGCCCCTCTTCAACATTGTAGAAGGAACCTTCTCTGTTTAAGGTCAGAAGCTGTTACTTGTTTCATTATCTCCCTTTCGGGGCCATTTTTGCATATTGATTTAGCCCCATTTTTGTTCACCGTTTGGCCTTGCTTAAAACTGTAAATATGCTTTTTTTGGGGCTTTCTTGATTCTGTCTTCACACTTCATATTCAAATAATGCATGCATTGCATAGCCATAGGTCATTCCATGTACCTAATTTCATGTTTCGGGATTCATTTCATGCATCGGGTGCCATTTTGCCATGCTTCGGGGCTGTTTTGCATCACTTTTTTTGCTACTGAAATTTGCATGCTAGTATGTCATATTCCATGCCTTGTCATGTCTTGTTAGAGTGGCATTCCGTGCCTTAAGTTCGGTCCTCGGTTTGCGTGCACGTGTGCACGCATCTCGAGTGTCTCATTTTCATCTAATGGCCTCTTATGTGAGTGTGGCTGAGGCCCACTTGTGTTGGTGTAAGTCCATTACGCATTGTGTATGCCATCTCGTTCTATAGCATTGTGTATGCTAGGTTGTATGCTAGCGCATTGTGTATGCCATGTTATCTCGTGCACCGTGTATGCCATTTCATAGCATGTTGCATGTTAGGTTGTATCTTAGCTGCATTTCATGCATGTCATGCATACTGCATTGTGTTCGGGATAGGAGTTCGCCCGAGCACGGGAAACGAGGTACGTTTCGTACTCCGAGTGATGGAACGTGTCTCAATTTCCCAGTCACCGACACTTCGGATCATCCATGATGGAGTTGGGTCTTGTTGTGTTCATATGTGCATTCATTTCACATTGAGTTGTGCAATTCGACTCCTCGGCCATCATGCATCAAGATGCGTGATTGGTGGCACGAGGATCGAGGTATGCATACATATGTGAAAATACATTGCCATGCCCCTTTCTTGCTCTCTGTTGCAGCAAATCAAGAATCAGCAGCCTTCCGGAGTTTGGCACGCATTCCAAAAACAATTACAAACAGAGGCTAATTGGGGCATCGCAGTGGATTTCTGCATAAGGCAACCTAGACATGTATCATTCATCATCTGAAGAAGAGTCAAGACAGTCCCTGGCTTGCATGCCAGTTTATTATTTTTCTTAGTTAATTTGTAAATTAATTAGGGATTTGTACATATTTGGAGTGTATTATTTGGACTGTATTAGTTGGACTGTACTATTTATTCGGACCCTCTGCGCGAGGGCAATGTTGTAATAAGTGTGCGTGAGTGTGATGTATGTCTTCCAACCCCATGTCTTTCTTCCCTTTTATTTACCAGCTTATAATGGTTAGATTAGGGCATGTTTCAATTAGCATACAGTATGATAGCATGTTTTGCATTCATTCATCTGTTTTGCATATATCGGGCTCGGTGCATCATACCAACTGCATTTGTATTTCAATTCTAAGTTGAATACATGTTAGCTGTAGCATTCCATACGCCATGTTTAGAGTAGCCGAGCCTGCTATAGTTGCATTTTTGCATGTGTTGCATTAGGCATTTCTGTATATCTAGGATCATGCATGGATTTCTAATCGGTTTCTGTTTTGGTTTGGAGTACTCGGTGAGTTTTATGCTTTAGCATCCTTGCATGCGTGTGAGTGACTGCCATGAATAGCATGCTTACCATGAGGCTAACTACTTATGTGATATAACTGCCTGAATGCCTGTGGGTGAAGGTTGGGTTAGTTGGATTGGAACAAATGCATTGACTGTGAGTTTTAAGCCCACTAGATAGTGGCAAAACCATGTTTTCTAAGCCCACCTGAGGGTGACAAAATCTGCATTTTAAGCCTACTTGCGAGTAGCAAACCATCTTTCAAAAACAAACATGAAGTGTTTTGTTCCAATTCAGGCGATCCAGTCTATACTTGTATGCTGTGCGCATCACATAGTAAATCTAGGCTAATAACCGGAATAAGAACACATAATGTTTTCAAAACTAGATATCATGGTTAGTAGAGGCCGATCTTTGATCGGGCGAGCGGGGTGCTCACGAAGTGACCTTCCCCAATCGTACCCAAGTTCCCGAGCCGAGGCAACTTTGGTGATGACGGACACGTGGCCTTAGGCAACGAGTCAGAGTTTTCTAAATTTCCCAAAAATAAAATATTTAGGTGGCGACTTTGTATCTGGCAAAGCAGTCCATGTTTGGCACTTCTTTCAAAATTTGTTTTATCAAAACGATTTGCCGGATTTGGACTCTTTGGTTCAGATTACGAACCGTGACAACAAATCGATTCTGAGCTGTAGCGAGGTCCCCCGCGGGCTTGTTACACAATCATACGTTTAATATTGGATATCCCAGGACCAGGTCCTTTGCTGAGGTTGTGAGTGGCAGTAATGTACACACAACTGCTAGACGAACCATTCAGGCAGTAGAGGAAGGTAATGGTTGGTTGTACAAAAGCGTAGTAATCAGATTAAAACCATCCTCCTCAGTGGTTAACTTTAAGGAGGATCTAGTTAAATAGGTATGGGAGAAGTTGAAAAGAGGGGATAATTATTAGTTTCAAAATAATTAAATAGGTATGAGAGAAGTTGAAAATGGTGTGTATGAGAGAAGTAAAAAAGGCTTGGGAGAAGTCAATAAGTGATGAGAATTTTTTTTTTTAAAATCAAAAAATTATGAAATTAAGATTGAGATATTAGAACTCTCACAAGGCTAACGAGTTAGAAACTCCATTTTTCTTATATAATATATAGATATTGATATATATAGATAGATAGATTTATATTTGTTTTAGATATTTTTTTAATATACAAATTATTTTTTTTAAGATTTTTTTATAAAAATAATTTAACAATCCCATCACTAACCATAGTGTATTGGAGAAGTTGAAAAGGGTGTAGGAGTAGATATGAGAGAAGTCAAAAAGGCTTGTGGGTTGGGAGAAATCAATAAATGCTAAATTTTTTTTTTTAAAAAAAAAATCATAAATTTAGAAAATTAAGATTGGGATATTGGAGCTCCCACAAGACTTGTGGGTTAAAAACTCCATTTTCCTTATATGATATATAGATAAATAGATTGTGTATAGATAAATCTATATAATATATGGTTGATGAAAAATGTTTGACACTGTTCTTTTGATTCTAGAAAAAAAAAAAAAAAAAAAATTTAATATAGGATCTCACAATCAGGACACAAAATATATGGACAGACAAATATTTCATAAAAGAAAATTGTTTTAGACTCTCATTTTTGGTGACCTTCACAACTCTCAATTGATTTGTAACAATTCAATATTTTTTTATTTTTTTTCTTCTCTCTCTCCTTCCTCTCTCACAAATGCAGTGGGGGGTTGTGGGGGTCTAAAGCATTACTGTTCATAAATTGGGTTTTTCTAACAAAATATTGGTGTGGTAAAATTGAATTCTAAAATTTAAATTTATTTTCATTTTTTAATAAATTATGATTAATTACACAGATGGTCCTTAAACCATGAATTATGTTGCACTTAAGGCTCTCTTTGTTTTTGTTGTTTGGTTTGAGTTTTTCGGATTAAGTTTTTTTGAAAATTAATTTTTTTGGTTTTCGTATTTTTTTGTTTTTAGTTAATATTTTTTAAATTTTAAACATTTTTTTTATTTTTTTAGATACACCTTACTTAGAGAGATCTAAAAAGTAAAAAATTTATGAAAAAATATTTTAAAAAATTAATAAATACATAAAAATACAAAAAATGTACTGAATTTTTGTATTTTTTTTTTGTATTTTTGGTATTTAATGAATTTTTAAAAGATTTTTTTTACAATTTTTTTACTTTTTAGGTGTATTTATGTTAGGTGTGTCTAAAAAGTAAAAAAATTGCTTAAAATATTTTAAAAAATTAATAAAAACAAAAAAATACAGAAAATAAAAAAGTAAAATTTTCTAAAAAGTATTTTTTAAAAAGTGGAAACAAGCAAATGTTGTGATCATCTTATTTTATTATTATATTTTTTTATACAAATGCATTAAAATAAAACTGCATTGATAACGAAAATAAAAAGTGATAAAAGATTCGTCATACTAACATATTAATAACATATGATAATGATATTTTTGTCCTTTTATATTTGTCTTTTTGAAAAGTTAGCTATTTTAATTAATTTTTTTTAATTATTTTAAGATTAACATAATTAATAATATAAAATGCCACATTCAATCATAATCGTTTCATTTTTTTTAAAATTGTTGTGTTTAAGAAATTAGTTGACTTTTTTTTTTTGTAGTTTTAATTTGATAGTTGTAAGCAAAAAAAATAAAATGATTATAATTAGATATAATATTTTATCTTATTAATTATTTTAATCTATCTTATCTTTTAATAAGCTATTTTAGCCCAACACTCTTTCCAAACACCCTATTATATTTTGATTTTGACCTTTTTTTCATACAAACTCTCAAGTAAGGCATCTGTGGCCTAAATTTCATTAATTTGAATTGAATTTATAATAGAGATTAGATCCTTTTAAGTTAGTCATTCAATTTGATAAAACAATTTTGAGTTTGCTAGGTCCATCTTGGGCCAATTCCAGTAAATCGACCTATTTGCATTTTATGATTTATTGAGTATAATATTTATATCAAAAGTTAAGATGATTAAACATTAATAATTGTATATTTGAAATACATTTGTATTATAAAAATTAATTACTATTATTGAAATTATATTTATTATTAATTTTTTAAAAATAAATATGATTCATACATATAACTAAAATGTGTTATTCACACTTTAAATATGTGTATAAAATTGGACTCGAGTCCATCAATTTGAGATGGCCCTGATTTTTATTTATTTTTAGTTAATGATGAAATAATTTAAACAAAAGGAAAGATAAACGTCTTTGGGCTTTCCTTTTAAATCGAATCTATTGGATTAATGGGTTCCTACAATGGGCCTCCAGTAATGGTCACGATTGAATTTTTTTTATTTTAAATAACCAATAATATGAAATCATATCATATGCGAAGTTATTTATCACACCACATGTGTTGTTAATTTGTATTAGATCATTTGAAGTGATATCATCTTTTGTCGTAAAACGTTGCAGTGAAATGTTATGATATCAATAATATGATAGTAAGATATAAGATATTCTACAAATAAAAATAAACACCAATTTAATTAACAATATTAAGAATAATGGTCCTTAAGTCCTCACTAAATATATATTTGACATATTTTCGTGTTTTATATATGATTGATTGTGCCACTTTAAACAACATTGAACGTGTTAAATAGTTTATTTGTTTATGTGATGACTTTGTTAAGTTATTTACACATTTTAGTGATTTTTCAAGGCTTGTTGATAACTTTTTGAGCTTTTATACACTGGATTGCCAGGTTCTCAACTTTGATGTCTTGCATCAATCATTAACAATGCAAATACATACATATATATATATATATAATAGTATTTTTTGTTTTCCCCTCCCAACCATAGTTCTCATATCAATATTGGGCCTTATAGTGCAACTTTTATTGCTTGTCTTGTGTACAAGGCCCAAGAAAATAGAGCGCTTGCAATTGAAGTTCAATGGTTGTATTGTTGGTGTAGCTTTTTCTAAATAAAAAGGCGGGTAAATTACACTTATACCCATGAAGGTGTAGGTTCAATACATATCATATTTGATATTTAGAAAATTACACTAACTAATCTGTCATTATAATTATTTAGATACAATTAAAACATTAAATTTATGTACTCTCTCTTTTCTTACTTTACTTCCTTTAATTTTTTTTCCTTTCATTTGCTTTACTTTTTTTTTTAATGTAATTTATTTTGTTTTTCTATTAGGAGTTGTTACCTTTTATATAAGTGGGGACTTGTGAAATGAGACTATTAACCACATGAGTAGGAATGTAATTTCTAGAATGTCAAGGAGGTAGAATGTAATTGGATCAAATCTCAAGATATCAGTGTAATTTACCCATAAAAGGCAAAAGTTATAATTATTAATTTTTAGATAATATTTTTTTATCTGATAAGTTATGAGTATAAATTATACAAACACTCTAACATAAATTGTTATAATAAAAAAATTATAAACAATTATAATAAATTGAACCAAACAAGACCTCCCATGCTTAAAATGAGAAATATTTAATATTTGAAGAATATCACGCGATCTCACCAAATAATAAAAAATATATCATCATATAAAAAACTAGAAATAAAGTGTCCACAACACACGATTATATTAAAATTTCTTATTTACTTGATAATATATATATTGGCTTTTTAAAATATGGATAAAAATAAAAAGGAAATTGGTTGAGTCTGCGAGGTGTATATTATATGTACTTGTATAATTTTTTATAAGTATACATAAGTTACCTCATAAAATTGTGTTACAAATATACGTAAATTGTGATTTTTTAAATTTATATATATTAAATTACGTATATTTGTGAAAATTTACACAATTTTGTGATGTAACTTATGTATATTTGTAAGAATTATGTAAGTGCATACAATATGCACTTACATACAATATATACTTTTTTTTTTTTGATACAAAAAATAGATATGCAGATAGGCTACTCCAACATATCTGCCAAGGAGTATTGCCCCTTAGCACCTACAACATATCTGCAGGGAATCCCACCGCAACTACGTCGGGGTCGAAGCTTAGGCCCCCGTATGCTCCAGACGCTAAGGAGTATATTTAACCCTAACAAGGGGTTATGGAGACTCGAACCCAAGCCTTGAGCGAGGGATTCGAAGGTCTTATCCACTGAACCAACCCTATGTTGGTACATACAATATATACTTGCACACTTAAAAATTACCCTAAAAAAAAAAAAAAAATTGCCGCCAATCAGATTTAAATTACTTGCCAACAACATCATATTGGGCCGTGATTCCCGCTTCATCCGTTTTCCAACTAGCACTCCTTTTAACTTGTTGATATCTTTTCCTCTAAAATAAATAAATAAATAAATAATTGTTGATATCTTAAATTAAATTATCTTATGAACCATCCTAAATAAAATAACAATGCTAAAAATTGACACAAAAGAAGTGTCAATTACACAACTTTTTTCGTATAATGGAAGTGGTGTGACTATTAATTATAATGTGGTTGCATTTAAAATAAATTTATTTTTTGTTAATTATAACTCTCATTTTTTTGTCATACCAAATACTAGAAATAAAAAATAAAAAAAAATTGAAAATTGTTTCATCAAAAGAAATGGAATGTAGCTATTTGTACCATATATATTTTTCTGTCGATTATGGCTTATTGATTGTGACCAAATATAATCTTAATCAATTGTAGTCAAATATAATTTTGTTGATTGTGGCTTGCCAATTGTGACTCGTCAATCATAGCCAAATCTAATCTCATTGATTACTATGACTACATTATTATTATTATTATTATTTGTTTTGTTATGGTTTACAGGTGATGAAATGAGCTTAGAAAATGGTTGCAAGTTGGCAAGTAGTAGCACTTCGTAAGGAATGTGGCTTGATTTTATTTCATGAAGTGACCAAACTGCGTCCAGCAATTATACTTCGAATAAGAAACTGTCAATTGTGACTCTACAAATAGACTGAAGACAGATTAAAGAAGAGATTAAGAAATCATCAAACTCCGCAGAGTCTTTTCTTTATTTTTAGGAGCAGACTACCTTAATTCTTATGAGTAGATTATCTTAATTTTTAGGAGTAGCTTTTAACTGTTTGTAATCTTGTAAACATAGAATGTTTTGTTGGAAAATTGATTTTTCATAGGTTTATTTTGGGCCAACTTTGAGTTCAAAATTGAATGGGGTCTACACATCTTTTGAGGTGAGTCCGAAGAAGTGATGTGTTTCTTGTCGCATAGCAAGTCATACAGTGAAGACGGTTCGTCAAACCTATTTATGAGTGAATGAGAGCTTGACGTCATTTTCGGATTCATGGAATTGGACAATTAAAGAATTAAATGTGAGTTTCTTAGTAAGGCTTGTCCCACATTGGAAACTTAAGAGAACTTATGTGTGTATATAAGTTCTAGGTGGCAATACTTGGGTTGGGCCCCAAAGGGCACCCCAAATTTGTAGAAGTGAGGAGTTATGGATAAAGTGAACCTTAGCCCAAAGCACCACACGCGCGCCGCTATCCGTCCGGCCGGGTGCAGGTGTGGGTCGAGTCTAATATTAATTTTTTGGACAAAATTTATTTGAATTTTTAATGAAATTAAATTCCAATTTTGTGCCAAAATTGAAATTAATTTTCTGTCCAATTTTTACTACCTTCAGTCCGAAATTTCTAACAGATTCAAACTACTTTACAGTTTTAAAACTGCCCAGCAGTTACAGATTTAACCTAGCAGCAGTTATCTGTTTGAATCTGTCACCAGATCTGTTTCAATTCAAACAGTATCTGTTTAATTCAAAATTACACCTATTCACTTCTATTTTGTACCTGTTTGGGTCTGTTTGTTTTGCCTATAAATAGAAGGCTGTTTCAACAGTTTTTTCCATCCAAAACAATCTGAAAATTTCATTTTGTTGTCCAGATTTTGCTCAATTGCATATATATTCTTCATATAATTTTAGGAAAAAAAGAGAGAGTATAGAATATAGGTTTTGTTCGCCGAACAAATTGTTTGGAATTCTACTATAATTTGTGAAAATCATTGTATCTTGGAAGATAGACGCCATTTGTCTGTAGCGGGGCGAATCTGTCTTAAGGACAGAGTGTTACACACTCGACTTGATTTTTTAATTATTTATTCGGCTCGGTAAAATAAATCCTGTAAGTTATTTATTTTATTTGTTTGATTTGGTTTCAATTTATTTATTATACACAAAAAATTGTTCCAACAATCTTAAGACAGATTCGAATTATTCTGTTTACAGAATTTTTCGTTTGTTTCCTTTTCTCTTTCTTTTTCTTGTAGAAATTATTTTCTGTGGTTTTACAAAATAATATTTTGGTTGGAAAAACAAATAGTAGTAATGTACTGTTTGACAGATAGTAGTAATATACTGTCTATTTTCTTTGACAACTAGTAGTAATATATTGGTGTCATTAACAATTCAGAATATTTATTTGTGAAGTTTGTCAGAAATTAATTTTGGTTTTCAAAAATAATTTATGAGTGTTCATTAATTAAAATTCTGTTTCAGTATTTTAATTATTGAAGTGTTACAGAAATTTAATTTTCTATGTGGAATTAATTTGGTTAAATAAAATTTTATTTTATTTCCAAGTTAATTAAAAATAAAAGTTACAATTCTTGTTTCTTTTATTTTTACAGAATTTAATTTTGTGGTTTTGGTTTAAATTTTCTGTGTAGTATAAAATTCTAATTATAATTTAATTTTATAATTTAGAATTCATGATTACTGAAACTGGTCAAACTAATACTCAAACAAGTACTAATATGGTGGTTGCAATTACGCCTATCTCTCCTCTTGTTGTGATTGTGCCAATTAATCACGATGAGAAGCCAGAGAAGTTCTCGGGAATTGATTTTAAAAGATGGCAATAGAAAATGCTATTCTATCTTACTACTCTCAACCTGGCCCTAGCTCGTTTTCTCTGTGAGGATGTTCCTATTTTGAAAGATGAAGAAACTGACCGACAAGTGGTTGTTGTGGTCGATACCTGGAAACATGTTGATTTCCTTTGCTAGAACTACATCTTGAACAGACTTGACAACACATTATACAACGTCTACAGTCTTATAAAGATAGCAAAGGAACTTTGGAAGTCTTTAGAGAAAAAGTACAAAATAGAAGATACTGGCTCAAAAAAATTTGTGGTTGGCAAATTTCTGGATTTTGTGATGGCTGATTCTAAGACTGTGATCAGCCAAGTTTAAGATCTCCAACTCATTTTGCATGACATTCACACAGAAGGCATGTCTCTTAGTGAATCCTTCCAAGTTGCAGCCTTAATTGAGAAATTACCACAAGGTTTGAAGGAATTCAAGAACTACTCAAACACAAGCGCAAAGAAATGTCTTTAGAAGAATTAATTGTGCGTTTGAGAATTGAGGAGGACAACTGCAATTCATAGAAGTGGACTGGCAAGCATCTAATGAAGTCAAAGGCAAATGTGGTGGAACATGCTCCAAAAGCCAAGAAACGAAAGTTTTCTAGAGAAAGTTCATCACAAGACTCTTAAGGGGGGAAACTAAAAAGTACAAATTTAATGGCAAGTGTTACATCTGTGACAAAGATGGATATCGGGCCAAAGATTGCTGTAGCAAAGGCAAAAGCAAAAGAAGAACAAGCAAGAAGCCTACTCATGCCCATATGACCGAAGTTGATAATATTTCCAATGGTGTAGATAACATAAATCTTTCTATAGTTATTTCCGAGGCAAACCTTGTCGAAAATCCTAAAGAATGGTGGGTGGACACTGGTGTTACTCACCACATCTATGCCGACAAAAAGATGTTCACATCTTATTCTATAGTGGACAACGATGAACAACTTTTTATGGATAACTCCTCAACTTCCAAAGTTGAAGGACAAAGAAAGATTATTCTGAAGATGACATCTGGAAAGGAACTCACTTTCAACAATGTGTTGCATGTACCAAACATTCGCAAGAATCTTATTTCCGGATCTTTGTTGAGTAAAAATGAGTTTAGGCTAGTTTTTGAAAGTGACAAGTTTGTACTTATCAAAAACGGAATGTATGTAGGAAAATGTTACATATCTGATGGCCTTTTCAAAATGAATGTAATGACTGTTGTACCCTCTGTTATTAATAAAAATGCATCTTCTTTTTACTTGCTTGAGTCTTCAAATTTATGGCATGGTAGACTTGGACATGTTAATTATGGATCTTTGCGTAGATTAATTAATATGGAATGTTTACCTAAATTTGAGATTGATTCAAATCATAAATGTGAAATTTGCGTTAAAGCAAAATTATCCAAAACTCCTTTTCATTCAATTGAAAGAAGTATGGAACCATTTGAATTAATTCGTAGTGACATTTGTGATTTTAAATCAATTCAAACTAGAGGTGGGAAAAAGTATTTTATCACTTTTATAGATGATTATACTAGATATAGTTATGTTTATTTAATTCGAACCAAGGATGAAGTTTTGAAACTTTCATTCGATATAAGAATGAAGTTGAAAATCAACTTGGTAAGAAAATTAAGAAACTTAGAAGTGATACAGGTGGTGAATATGAATCACCTTTTGGTGAATTTTGTAAAGAACATGGAATAATTCATCAAACCACCGCTCATTACTCACTTCAGCAAAATGGAATGGCTTAAAGGAAAAATAGGACTTTAAAAAAAATGATGAAGGCCATGTTAATTAGTTCTGGATTACCTCAGAACTTGTGGGGGGAAGCAATACTTTCTGCTAATTATATACTTAATAAAGTACCTCGAAAGAAAGTAAATCAAACACCTTATGAAATGTGGCATAGGAGAGTACCATCCTATAAATATTTAAAAGTGTGGAGGTGTTTGGCTAAAGTGGCTATTCTTAGTCCTAAAAAGACTAAGATAGGTCCTAAAAATGTTGATTGCATTTTCATTGGTTATACCAAGAATAGTAGTGCATATCGGTTTTTGATTTATAATTCAGAACATTCCGAAATGCATGTAAATACTATTATTGAATCTCAGAATGCGTCTTTCTTTGAACATTTGTTTCCAAACAAGACTGGACAAGAGACTAGTACTAATAAAAGATCTTCTGATGATATTACTAGTCAAGATCAAGAACAAGATCAAGAGATAGATCAAAATGAGAAAAAGGAACCTAGGCGTAGTAAACGTATTAGAACCTCAAAATCTTTTGGTTCAGATTTTCTAACATTTTTGTTAGAAAATGAGCCTTTAACTTTTAAGATGCTATGTCTAGTTCCGAGGCTCCTTTATGGAAAGAAGCTGGAAACAGCGAAGTTGAATCCATCCTGTAAAATCACACTTTGGAATTGGTGGATTTGCTACCAGGTTGTAAATCTCTTAGGTACAAGTGGATTTTCAAAAGAAAAATGAAAGCGGATGAATCAATTAACAAATACAAGACAAAACTTGTGGTCAAAGGTTTTAGACAAAAAGAAGGTCTTAATTACTTTGACACATGCTCACCAGTTACTAGAATAACATCCATTAGAATGCTAATTGTTATTATATTGTTGTATAATCTAGAAATTCATCAAATGGATGTGAAAACCGTTTTATTAAATAGTGAGTTAGATGAAGAAATTTACATGGAACAACTAGAAGGATTTTCTGTTCCAGGAAAAGAAAAGAAAGTGTGTAAATTAGTTAAATCATTATATGGTTTAAAACAATCGCCAAAGCAATGACATGAGAAATTTGACAAAGCAATGATGTCAAATGGATTCAAAATTAATAAATGTGGCAAATGTGTTTATATTAAAAACACAGACAAATGTTATGTTATAGTATGTCTTTATATGGATGATATGCTCGTCATAGGTAGTAATAATGATATGATTAAAACTACCAAGAAAATGTTGAATAAACATTTTGACATGAAGGACATAGGCATTGCTGATGTAATTCTTAATATGAAAATTACCAAAATATCAGAAGGTTATGCTTTGTCACAATCACATTACATTGCGAAAATACTTTACAAATTTAGCAAAGATGATGATCATCTTACTAGAACACTTGTGGATGTTAATTTGTTTCTTTTTAAGAATGTACAAGAAAGTATTTCTCAATTAGAGTATGTTCAAATTATTGGAAGCTTAATGTACTTGATGAACTGCACTCGCCCAGATATCGCTTATGCAGTAAGTAAATTAAGTAGATATACGAGTAATCTGGGAGTAGAACACTGGAAAACAATTATAAGGGTTCTAAGATATCTCCGATTTACTTGTAACATTGGACTTAATTATACTAGATATCCAGTAGTATTTGAAGGATACTGTGATGCAAACTGGATATTGGATACTAGAGACTCAAAGTCCACCAGTGGGTATGTCTTTACTCTTGGTGGGGCGACTGTATCTTGGAAATCTTCCAAACAAACTTGTATTGTTAGGTCTACTATGGAATCAGAATTCATAACTTTAAATAAAGCTGGGGAAGAGGCAGAATGGTTTCGCCACTTCCTTGAAGATATTCCAATGTGGCCAAAACCGGTGCCTGCTATATGCATACATTGTGATAGTCAATTAGCAATAGGTAGAGCACAGAGTCATATGTATAACGGTAAGTCGCAACACATTCGTCGTCGATATAACACCATAAGACAACTACTCTCTAATAGAATTATTTCCATTGAATATGTGAAGTCTAAAGTCAACATAGCGGATCCACTAACCAAAGAGTTAGCAAGAGAGTTAATTGAGAATTCATCGAGGGGAATAGGACTTAAGCCTATTAAATAAGAGTTACCACAACGGCAACAAAACCTAGTTGACTGGAGATCCTAAGATCTAGATTCAAAGGGACAACCGAGTTGTGTATGACTCCGAAGGATCACTGATGAGTCAAACTCCTACTCATTTCTAGGATGAAATAGTGATGTCTGCAGCGTTTCAGGTTAAGTAAAATTTTAATGATTCTTATATCTAGGTATACCTGGTGGAGTATGGCAGGATACTCTTCATACCAATCATCTATGTGAGTGTGAACTGGGCCGGTTCTATGAGATTTATAAAGGGTTACAATTCTCTAAAGCACTCATGAAAGACCAGGTTGTTCAGGGTCAAAATGAACACAATAGTGAGAACTAAATTGTGTTTGGTAAATATACTGTGTGAGTTCTATTGTCTTGGTTTACACAAATGGCTGAACAGTTCAAGACATCATGTTCACTGGTTAGCTAGTAAATCTGATAGTGTCTCACAATGGAAGGTTTAAAGCCAAAAGCTACATATCCTTTGCAGAATATTTTCAATTTCTGTACTCTCTATAATTAGATCATGTTGTTGCATTTTCTCTCCGTCAAATTCCATTCATGTGGGAGATTGTTGGAAAATTGATTTTTTATAGACTTATTTTGGGCCAACTTTGAGCCCAAAATTGAATGGGGTCGACACATCTTTTGAGGTGGGTCCGAAGAGGTGACGTGTTCCTTGTCGCATGGCAAGTCACACGGTGAAGACGGTTCGTCAAAACCATTTATGAGTGAATGAGAACTTGACGTCGTTTTCGGGTTCGTGGAATTGGACAATTAAAGAATTAAATGTGGGTTTCCTAGTAAGGTTTGTCCCACATTGGAAACTTAAGAGAACTTATGTGTGTATATAAGTTCTAGGTGGCAATACTTAGGTTGGGCCCCAAGGGGCACCCCAAGTTTGTAGAAGGAAGGAGTTATGAATAAAGTGAACCTTCGCCCAAACCACCACACACGCGCGCTCACGTCGTCCGTCCGGTCGAGCCGAGCCCTTGCCGAGTGTGGGTTGTGGGTCAGGTCGGTTCTAATATTAATTTTTTGGACAAAATTTATTTGAATTTTTAATGAAATTAAATTTCAATTTTGTGCCAAAATTGAAATTAATTTTCTATTCAATTTTTACCACCTGCAGTATGAAATTCCTAACAGATTCAAACTGCTTTACAGTTTTAAAACTGCCAAGAAACTGCCCAGCAGCTACAGATTTAACGCAGCAGCAGTTATCTATTTGAATTTGCCACCAGATCTGTTTCAATTCAAATAGTATCTGTTCAATTCAAAATTACACCTGTTCACTTCTATTTTGTACCTGTTCGGGTCTGTTTGTTTTGCCTATAAATAGAAGGCTGTTCCAGCAGTTTTTTGCACCCAAAACAATCTGAAAATTTCATTTTGTTGTCTACATTTTGCTTAATGGCATATATATTCTTCATATAATTTTAGGGAAAAAAAATAAGAGTATAGAACATAAGTTTTGTTCGCCGAACAAATTGTTTGGAGTAATACTACAGTTTGTGAAGATCATTGTATCCTGGGAGATAGACGCCATTTATCCGTAAGCATCGTAGCAGGACAAATTTGTCTTAAGGACAGAGTGTCACAAACTCGATTTGATCTTTTAATTATTCATTCGGCTCGGTAAAATAAATCCTGTAAGTTATTTATTTTATTTTTTTGATTTGGTTTCAATTTATTTATTGTACATAGAAGATTGTTCCAATATGTTTCAATATAAGTTTTTTCTGTGTTTACTTCACTTTTTCGATTGTTAATTATTCTAAAGAAATCCCTATACTTTCAAGATATTAGAACTTTTAAACGGTCATTTGATTTTTTATTTAATTATTTGGTTAAAATTGTTGTTAAGTCTCTACCGAACCAGACTTAATATGATTTTTTACTAACAGCAGCATAATTACCATTTTTTTTAAAGTTATTAACAACGGATAATCATTGTTTGTGAGTTTAGTCAAGGAACCCCATAAAACAACCAATGTAGTGGGGTAGGTGCCTCTTGAAACTTCTATCTAAACTTATGTAATGAAATGCTCAAACCTTCCGTTTGAACTATTAATTATTCGAAGTCATTTTTACTTTTCCTAAGTTGGAGCAACTACACTATCTTTACTTTTCATTAGTTAAAAAAATATATATATATATATATAAAGTATCCTTGTTATTTTATCTAATCACTATTTTATAGTGTTCGAATATTACTCTTTATTTTATGTATTTATCCATACAAACTGTTTAAAATGTTTCAATATTTTTTTAAATAGAGAATTGTTATAAAATAGTTAGGTTTTTATTAGATGAAGTAAAATGGATTGGCGTCCTGTGGTTTGAAATTGATGGGAAGGGTATTTCAAAATAAGTGAAAAAATTGTGTTTTAAAATTTGTCGATTTTTTTTAGATTCCGTAATAAATGTCTGCGAAAAATTTTCCAATCCAACAATTTGGAGCAATTGATTAACTGATAAAATAAATTGATATATAAAAAATGATTTGCAGATAAACAATGACATTAATTATAAATGGACTTTTATACAACAACTCTTTGTCCAACTTATCAACTTAAAAAACCTGTTATCTGGAAAGCTTGACTAGATTGGCCATTGCAAAAAAGTTAAATCACAAGCTTCTTTCAAAAAATAACATCAATAAAAATATAATTTTATTACGTGCATTGAATTGGTGCAAATAATAGAAATAAGGGATTGAGCCTATATTATTGTTTATATTCTATGAATGCATGCTTTTTGATAAAAATAATAGATGATAACCATAGATAATGAGCAAAACTTGTAAAAACATGAACAATACTTTGTTACTGTGTTTTCATTATTTTATATTTTTAGAAACAAAACAATAAAATGTTCTAACACTCCATTCTTTCCATATTCTTCTTACTTCTGTAAAAAAATATTTTAAAAAAATTTAAAATCAACTTTTAATTTTTTCAAGAAATAATTGTTTTCAAAAAAATTTAAAATAATTATTTTCAAAAATAATTCGTCAAACGAAGTTATTGCATTCTTAATGCCACCGATTTTCTAGTTTCGTAGACTATCACATAATAGTATATAATATAGCCAAATTTGTACCACAATGGTCAAAGTTGTACCTTACTTGATTTTTTATTTTTGTATTTTTGATTACATCTTACTTGATGTATTGTCTTTGTATTATATGATTTTTATTATAACTAGCAACTAGCTTCATATTTGACAAAGTAGTAGAAGTAGCATCAAACCTAATATTATAAAATTTCACATTAATAATTTAACAAAAGTATGAAAAGAGGCAATAGATTTTGTATTCAAATATTATTGTTTATCCGATAATTAAAATATATGTACGTGTTAAGAATATAAATAATAAAATATATCTATGTGCCTCGATGATTCAAATAATTTATTTGATAGGACTTTCTGAATAGATTTTTCATATAAAAAATCAAGTTGATTTATTATCAATATGTCATTCATTTTTTTAAAAGATAAATATGATATGATCATTTAGTCATGATTGTCTAATCAATCTAATTTTTGTATGAATGATTTGTTCAAATAATCTTATAAGATGAATGATTCAAATTATTGAGATAAAACTTATGGTTTGGTCAGTAAAATACAGCACATTCCAATTAAAATACCGAATTGAAAACAATTCTTTAACACCAATTAATCGAATGAATCCAAGATAAAAAGTTAGACGAGAAAGTTCAATCTACAATCTTTTCCTTTTTGTCAACTATAGAAATTCTTGGACATGGCTGCTGGCCTGCTGCCACCAACCTTGAGTTGGTAGCTTTTTTTTTTGGGGGTGAATAAAAAAACAAAAAAAATTTTGGGTGAATTTGAGTTGGTGGCCTGGCACAAATGTTTGGTTTGATTTTGAGTGTTTTTCAAAACAAGTTTTGGGGGAGAGAGTTTAGAAAAAAATTTAGTTTGTTTGGTTGTATATTTTGACTTGTTTTGGCAAGCTAGTAAAAAATTAACTTTTAGCTTTTTTAGCTAAAAAAGTGAACTTTTTTACCCAAGTCACTACCCAAAAAACTAGTTTTTTTTGCTAAAAAAGTCAAAAATCAGTTTTTTACCAACTTCCCAAAACACCACTTTGAAAGTAGTTTTGGAATTTGAGAGTTTGGATGATTTGATATTTTGTTATAATTGAGTAGATATGTGTGAGAGAAAAGTGATTGAGAATGAGAGATAAGAAAGAAAAATTAATTGATTGATGTGTAAGAGAGAGAGTGATTTTGAAAATATTTTGAAAAAATTCTCAAGCCAAACCATTTTTTAGAATTTTTTTTTCCAATACTTCTCTCTCAAAGCTAAACCAAACACACTTCTAATATTCCTCCTCTTTTGGGAAGTTTCCTGTTCCTTTTCCTTTATGAAAAAAAAAAAAAAAAAATCTATTGTGAAAAAATGTGGTTGCGACATTATTCAAATTTACACAGTATCAATCATTTTCAAAAACTCCATCGAATTACCGTACAAATTTAGAAATAATGAAAAATGGTCAAATATCATGTTAACAAGCGTCATCAGTTACGTCAACAACCCTTTATTTTTAAATTTTTTTTAGTAATGTTATGCGCATGTACACTTTTCTTTGCATAATTTATATATTGCAATAATTGCTATGATCAAATCATGTTGAAATACGGGAAATAAAATTATAAAAAGGAAGTTCAGTGCTCCTTCTATTGCTTGTTGCTCTTGCACAAAATTGTAATATTTCCTGGTAATACAAAAATGAGTTTAAAAATTGTGAAAAATTTTATTTTCACACACTTAATTAGTTTAAGGTACATATTTAGTGAGATATTAATTTAATGATAATTATATTCTAAATAAAAATGACAATAATAGATATCCAGCAACACCCATAATATTATATGAAAAAATTCTCTGCACACATTTTAAAAACAAAAAAAAATCTCAATATACACCTTTTGAGTTAAAAAAAAATTAAACTTTAGTTTTTCCATTATTGTCATTTTACTTGTTGTACACTCTATACTATTTTATTGCAAACCAATAGAAGTTCAAACTCAAGTAAAAATATGTCTGCTGACAGCAAAATCAGTGACGAAAATGTTAATTTTTTCGTGTAGTATTATTATTATTATTATTTTTTTGCGATTTTCAATCAGATATCCAGTGTTGAATTTCTTCATTATATTCAGAAATCAAGTGCTAAAATATTATTATTTTTTCGATACTTGAACTAGGAAAATAATAGATTAATTCGATAATAAAATTCTGAATTTTTCTATTCTTCTTTTCGATAGCTAAAAATCGAATTTTTTAGCTTATTTCGGTAGACAAGTGCCGAATATTTTTATTAATTTCAGCTCTGTAGGACCAATGATCGCTGACATTACACTTTGATCTGTTGTTTCGATTTGACTCTGTAAGTAATCCTTCTATTTCATTCCTAACCCTACACACAAACACTATCTGAGGAAATTTGGGGTTTCTGGTACGGAATTAGGGTTTTGATTGTTTTGTTTAGTGGAATTGGAACAGCTTGCCTTGCGAGGTGTTCAATTGTTTGTTTCCCGAGAAATTTGGCTGTTGGAGTCGATTTTTGGGGTCTCAGTTCTTTGGGGAATCGGATAAAAAACTGTGGTCAAAGTTGCTGAATTCTATAATTTGTGAATAATTCTCATCTATCTATCTCAAAATGTTGAGATGATTTTTAGTTTTCCTGTGAAATTACAAAAATCATTCCAAATATTTTATTGAATTGAGGAGAAAAAAAAAAACAGAAGAAGAAGGATTTTTGTGATTGCATTGTGTTTTGTTGAACAGAGAAAACCTTGTACTTTATTTTGGTAGCTTCTTCTAATAATGGTCTGTTGAATGAATAATGGTTATATTTTGAGATAACTTTGCATTGCTGATGAAGAATTTTGTGTTGAATTTCTAATAATGGTGGGTTTATGGTTTCACTTTTTGTGAAGTTGATTTCTTGGAGATTCTACTGGAGAGATTCTCTTTGTCAGTCAGTCTTCACCCCCTTGAAGCTAGGGTTGAGAAATTCTTTCAGTGTGTGATAATGTTCCATTAGTGGTAAATGTTGTGTTGTGATATATAGGAGATGACAATGTGTGTATGTCTATGTGTGTATAATGGTTACAAGTGAAGGGTGTAATTGTAACTTTAAGTATGTAGATTGAGAAAATTAATTGATAATCAAATTAATAGGTGTGTGTATTGAGAAAAAATGTGTATTGAGCTAATTAAGTGTGTGGAAATAGAATTTCTCTAAAACTTGTAACGCCCTAATTTTTATACCCAAATGATAATACGATAACCATGGTTCTTTAAAGTAAAACTGAAAATAAATCCTCACACTTGCATTACATAATACAAATAGTCTTCAGGCGATAATACATTCACTTCAAATCAAAATAACATAAACAAATAGATACCCCCAAGGGTTTACAAGTTTCCAAGGCTTAGGCCTGGTTACACAAAATGATTATTCAAACCCACACAAATACAACCCTTGGCTTACAAAAAAGTTACAGCAAAATGAGAGCCTTGCACTCTCAACACATATTTCCTCGCCTTTAGTTAGGCAGAATCACCACATTTTTTCCTGCACAAAAATCCCATAGGGTGAGCATAAAGCCCAGTAGGAAATCCTTAACAAAGTATATATATTTTATACAAGTCTCAAGAGGTGAATGCACATGCCATGCTATGTCTTTTTGCAAATGAATCATATCTTCATCTTTTGAAAACCATCATGTTCAATGATGCCATGAAATGTCCATTGTTCAAAACTTAACAATTTAATTCAAGGGACGGTAAATACAACTCTGGTAATCCCTAGGTCAGTGTCTGCAAGTAGACTATACGAGTACTACTAAATTGTCATTTTTACCGGTATTAACCGGAAGGCTCAACACCTATCCGCACGGGTTTTTGATCTTTCACCCCAGACTCTTAGGCCAACTTATTCAATATCATCTACACCACTTATCAAAACTTACCAACATATTACCCCAAAACCATTCCATGAAAACTTGTTTCTCAACATTCTTTTCTCAATGCAAGTTTTCAAATCAATTTTCAAAGTTTAATGTAATCAAATGAATTGATATGCCAATTTCACAAGATGAATATAAATACTGTTATTCCAATTCATTATCCAAGGAATAACACAATTCCCTCTTCTCAAGTATCCTCAACAATTAGTCATTTCAAGACTATTTCAACGTTTTGAACAATAATTTCCAAAATGAACAATAATTCTCATATTTCCTGAAATTCATCATTTATATAAATATAAATAAGAAAATTTTCAAACATCCATTTATTTTGACACACAAAATAAATATAACAATATCATTCATGGATTTTTGGTCTCAAAAAAAAAATCCCCAAATTTTAGGTTTTCTCACCAAAACTATACAACTCAAATCTTTTGAAAGAAAACTTTCCAAAATTATCTTTTCTTCAATCAACGAATCAAAACTCATAAGATCATTTTAAAAAAACAAGAGACAAACCCACTTTCAAAATCGCTCAACTTCTTGAATTAACAATCAATTTTCAAACTATCGAAGGATGACTTTGAAAATCATCTAGATCTTGCAAAAATATATATATAACTCTAAGAAAATCCCTATCTCAAGTTTTGAAGAAGAAATGAGATGAACCCCCAAAATCAACGGTGTCCAAACTCGATCTTCACCGCACACAACGAAGCCCTTGAGGAGCTAACCAACTTTGATGAAGAACTTAGGTCCAAATCCAAAAGGATTTGAAGAAATCAATGATCTTGTGATGTTTTTGGTAGGAAATGTAGAGAGAAGGGAGATAAAATGTTTTTAGAGAGAGAGAGATATACAAAAGTGATTCAACTTCAGCCCAAAGAGAGAAGAAAAGGGAAAAAATTTCGGATCTCACCAACCCACCACACCTCACTCCCGCACCTGCCTTTTTAGTAGTGTGCAAGTTGTGCTCTCCCCTGAAATCTGCACGTGCGGCTTGCTCTCTTGCTCGAGCGGACAAGCAATTTCGAATGAATTTTGCATTTTTGTTTTGGGGGCGCTGCCCCTTGGACCCCCACGAGTTGATCGGGTAGCTCAACCCCCGACATACTCATCGAAGTGGCAAAACTGGGATAACTTTGCATTGCTGATGAAGAATTTTGTGTTGAATTTCTAATAATGGTGGGTTTATGGTTTCACTTTTTGTAAAGTTGATTTCTTGGAGATTCTACTGGAGAGATTCTCTTTGTCAGTCAGTCTTCACTCCCTTGAAGCTAGGGTTGAGAAATTCTTTCAGTGTGTGACAATGTTCTATTAGCGGTAAATGTTGTGTTGTGATATATAGGAGATGACAATGTGTGTGTGTCTGTGTGTGTATAATGGTTATAAGTGAAGGGTGTAATTGTAACTTTAAGTATGTAAATTGAGAAAATTAATTGATAATCAAATTAATAGGTGTGTGTATTGAGAAAGATGTGCCTTGAGCTAATTAAGTGTGTGGAAATAGAATTTCTCTAAAACTGTTAAAAAAGTTGTAAAGTTTTATTAACTTTCTATTTAGCGATATTGTTGTTATTCTGTACACAATATATTCTTCTCTATAGATTTAATTTTTGTTGAATAATAACAGCTTCTAATTGTCATCAACATTTAATTTGTAAGAAGCTCAAAGTGGTTATAACATAATTTTATATAAATGAACCAAAATAATAATGCTTATGGGAACGGATCATTTGTCTCACTTTTTATCATCAAAATCAATAATAATAAAAAAAATAAAACAAAAGATGGTACAAGAAGTGACGATGTCACAACCCCAACCCCCGCTCCACGGGATTAGAGTCGTAACCGGTTAGTAATCTGTGATTACCAAAAGCCTACTTAACAGTAATAACAGTAGTACGATAATAGGGGCCGGTGGAAGCCTATAAATAAGAAAATAGTACGTCCAATGAGCTGTGAGGACTTAAATAAACAAACAACTTGATATATATTTATATATATATAAACACTTAAGTCCACAAAATACTTAAGTACAAAACATTTACATAGCTTAGGGAACTAAATCCCACTTACAAACTCAGTCAAAACAAAAGATCTTAAGCCAAACCATAACATGATCACAATGTCAAAATGGTGAACTCCACACCACTCAAAAAACCGTAGAGCTAGACTAGGAGGAACCTCGAGATAAGGCACAACAGTTGGCTTCACAAAACAGAGGGTAGGTTAACGCTATTAGGTCCGGTCTTGAACTTGGTCACCTACATATATATATATAAAACAATGAGCTAGAACCCAGTGAATAACAATTGTGTAAAGAGGTTATGAATGATGTCCTTTCAGTCACTTAAAACAGTCAGTTCAGTAGTGAATCAATTCACAAAGTAATATCTCATACAGGTAATAAAATCATATCATTCATACGCGATACATCCAATAACATATAGTACAGTAGGTCTTAAAGACCGAACTGTCATTTGATGGCCATCAATATAGTAAACAGAAGTTCCAAGAATTGGATCTGACAGAGATCTCTGTAACAGTAGCATTACAACATTGTTACTCATAATTGACTCCGCAAAACATGTGGCTAGGACGCAGCGTCTGACTTACATAAACATATTCAGGTACAACAGTTCAAAATACAGTCCATCCATGCACTTGATATGTAATCTACTCGGTCTATTCGTTATCTAATCCCTAAATTGTTTTTTTTTCGTTCCTTACTTTCCATCATGTTTATGACATGCAAATGCACATGAAAAACACTTGAAAACCATGCAAATGGAGGTCGAAAGTCAGGAAAATCAAACTGAACCTACTCTGTTGGCCACACGTGCAGTGGCCTGGCTGCTCTTGTGGAGGTCTTGGCCACTCGTGCGAGGAGAATGCAAGTTGGAATACGGCAAGGTTGGCCGCTCATGCAGTGGCCTAGGCCACTCGAGCGGCTTGGGTTGAAACCCAGTTCGAAAATCTGCTGAAACATGGAACTTCCCCCTTTACAAAACCAACCTCATTGGATACAAAATAAGGCTCAAAACTTTTCAAAAACATGTTGATTGAAACTTTCTCAACTCAATTAAAGGCTATAGCTTCAAATCAAAACTCAATACTTGTATACAAAAACTCAAAATCATGAACTTTGAATGTAAAATCATACTCTATGCAAATTGTGGTTGCCAAAGCTACAATCAATGAAATTTCTCCTCAAATTTGAGGAATCATGCACAATCTCACATGGAACAACAAAAATGATGCTATGTGTGCTCAAATTTAAAGCTATTTCCTACAATCTTTTTCTTTAGGGTTCTTAACAACAATTAACACTACTCTACTTCTTGATTCAACTTATTCCATGATGAAGACAACCTTAATTCATGAGATTGAAGGAAAATTTCTTACCTTACTTGATATTTTGGTGAAGATTGCTCAATTTCCCTTTCTTCTTCTTGAACCCTAGTGTTCTTTCTCGCTCTCTCTCTCCCTTGGCTCTAGAATTCTCTGAAGTCTCTCTCTTTACAAAATATCTATCTCTATATTTCCCCTCTTATTTGTTGACTTGAGCTAATGAAGGACTTAGACACTAATAAACTCTTATTAATCCTACGTTTAGATTACTGAATCAAAGTCACTTAATTATTTCCCTTCTCATCTCATACTACTTCAAAACACACTGAATTTAACCACACTACTGTGAATCGGACTCTAATTGCCTATTTCAAATATTTAATTTCAATCTTGTGGTTTACTGATTCAGACAGGTTTATTTTCTATTCTCTACACATCTATTTATATAATCTGTTCATATAACCACAAGACAATAACACATGGCACATAAGTGAACATAAAACACATAATTAAGACAATTTCATAATTTAGCACGTAATTAAGGAGACGGATGTTACAGACGACATTGATCCCATGTCCCATCGTATCATTATCATCACCGCAAATCATGTTATTGCAATCATATATTTGTGTGCGTGAGATTGTCAATTGAATTATGTAATTATTTTTAAATTATGTATATCAATTAAACTCATTTCGACAAAAAATAAATAAATTTAAACTCAAGTTTCACTTGTGATATTTATGTTTTATTGTGTTTAAGAGTGTATTTGAGTTAGTGTAGACGTCCCCGAACGTCCCGGGAGGGAATCCTGTTTTGTTCATTGGGCTCACTACAGTTCAGGACTCAATGTCACGGTCCTGTATCTAATCTTGCAGAGTGCAATGCAAGACCGATGAATCATCAAAGAGTCCAAATCCGGCAAATCTTTTTTTGAAAACAGATTTTTTTGAAAGAAGTGCCAAACATGGACTACTTTGCCAGATACAGAGTCGCCACCTAAATATTTATTTTGGGGAAATTTAGGAAACCCTGACTCGTGCCTAAGGCCACGTGTCCATCATCACCAAAGTTGCCTCGGCTCGGGAACTTGGGTACGATTGGGGAAGGTCACTTCGTGAGCACCCCCGCTCGCCCGATCAAAGATCGGCCTCTACTAACCATGATATCGAGTTTTGAAAATATTATGTGCTCTTATTCCGATTATTAGCCTAGATTTACTACGTGATGCGCACAGCATACAAGGATAGACTGGATCGCCTGAATTGGAACGAAACATCTCATGTTTGTTTTGAAAACGGTTTGCTACTCGCAAGTAGGCTAAAATGTGGATTTGCCACCCTCAGGTGGGCTTTAGAAAACACGATGATTTGCCACTCTCAAGTGGGCTTAAAACTCATAGTCAATGAATTGATCTAATTCAGATAACCCAACCTTTACCCACAGGCATTCAGGCAGGTATATCACATAAGCACATAGCCTCATGGTAAGCATACTATCATGGCAGTCACTCACACGCATGCAAGGATGCTAAAGCATAAACACTTACCGAGTACTCCAAGCCAAAACAGAAACTAATTAGTAATCAATGCATGATCCTAGTTCATGTTAAGATGGCTAATGCAACACATGCAAAATGCAACTAAGATAGGCTCGGCTATTCTAAACATGGCATGTGAAATGCTACAACTAACACGTATTCAGCTCGGAATTGAAATACAATGCAGTTAGTATGATGCGCCGAACCCGGTGCATGCAATACAGATGAATGAATGCAAACATGCGAGCATAAGTATGCTAATTGAAACATGCCCTAAACTAACCATCATAAGCTGGTAAATAAAAGGGAGAAAGACGTGGGGTTGGAAGACATACATCATACATACGCACACTTATTACAATTGTGCCCTCGCTCGGAGGATCCGAATAAATAATACAGTCCGAATAAATAATTACAGACCGAATAAATAATTGAATATTACAAAATCCTAATTAATTAACAAATTAACTAGGAAAGCGGATAAATTAGCATGCAAGCTATCAAATGGACTGCCTCAGCTCTATTCCGAATGATGAAAGATGCATGCATGCTCGCGTCGCCTCGTCGAAAATTCCTTGCGATGTCCCGATTTGCCTCTGTTTCCAATTAATCCCGGAATGCTGTGCAAAGCCCTAGAAGGCTGCTGATTTCTGGTTTGCTGCAACAGAGAACAAGAAAGGGGCATGACAAAGTATTTTCACATATGTATGCACATCTTGATCCTCGTGTCACCAATCACGCATCTCGATGCATGATGGCCGATGAGTCGAATTGCATGACTCGATGTGAAATGAATACACATATAAACACAACAAGGCCTAGACTCCATCATGGTTAATCCGGAGTATCGGCGACCGGGAATTGAGACACGTTTCGTCACTTTGAGTACGAAACGTCCCTCGTTTTTCGTGCTTGGGCTAACTCCTATCCCAAACATAATGCAAATGAGATGGCATACACAATGCGACTAACATGCAACCTAGCATACACAATGCTATGGACTGAAATGGCATACACAATGCACATGAGCTATATGGCATACACAATGCTCTAACATGCAACCTAGCATATGCAATGCTATGGACTGAAATGGCATAAACAATGCACGATGGACTTACACCAATATGAATGGACCTCAGCCACACTCACATCAGTGGCCATACATGAAAATGAGACAACCGAAATACATGCAAACATGCACGAATACAAAGGACCGATCCTAAGGCACAACATGCAACTCTAACAAGGCATGGCAATGAATGAAATATGGCATAGGATGGCACATGATACAGCTCTGAAATGGCATAAAAGATGGTCCCGAAACATGCAAATATGTCACACAATGATTCTAGGTGGCTCGGGTACCGAAACTAGTGAAGTGCGTTACACTAGAGGTACCCAAAGCGATGCACAAATGGAAAAACCAACCCCAAACAGACCCTAGGCAGGTCTGAAATAGTGGGAAAATGGCCTAAAATGGTGGCTCAACATGCAAGGAAATGGAGCTCACTCAATGGTCCGAAAACAAGGCATTCATGGACAACTCCCAAGCACACTTAAGGAGTAGAAAACATGGCAATATGGTATTCATACAAGCTCTGAAATATGATGTATAATGGACCCAAAACATGAACACACCTCAGTATATGCATGGAATGAGCCTCAAAACTCAAAGTTAAGCATGGGTATTGAACTACAAGCATGCAAAACAAACATCATTCGACCATGAGAGCCAAAAACAGAGCTAAGGCAGTCCAAAATATGCACAAAATCAGTTTAAGGCATGGCCAAAAAGTGCTAAAATCAAGGTTCAACAAAGCATGCAAAGAAAGCTAGTGAACCATGAGTTGCACTACAACTATATGAAGCACATGAGGGCTCACCAAACCAGCCAAAAACAGAAGTATTCCATGCCAAAATATGCCCAAATAACCACTGGAACTCAGTCAATGCATGCAAGAATGATAGACTCCTTTGATGGGCTAATAAGAGGGTTATTCTACACATATATGATGGACATACAAAATGGAAAAACCACCTCTGGAAAGAGGTTATGACAGCCCTAAAACCCACCAAAAAGGCCCTGAAATTAGTCTAGGAAGCATGCAAGGCCCCTTTGAAAGGCCTTGAATAGGATTGTTCTACACATACATAATAGACATTCAAAATGGCCAAAAGGGCTCTGGACAGAGCTTATGCAGACCTTAAAACTCACCAAATAGGGCCTGAAACATGACTTCAAAACATGCAAAATGGAGCTCCTTTGGAAGGCTAACAAAGCTAGTAAAGAGAACAAGGGGTGAGAGGGTCACCCCTCTCTGATTTTAGGGCTCAAAAATACATATTGGCCACTGAAAATCCACTGGATTTCAATGGCCAAAAGGCCAAACCAAGGCCAATACAAATGCTCTAATGCATAGCCCTAAACATGAGGAAATGAAGCATGCAAAGAGGAAGATGACCCCAAACAGAAAAATGACCTTGATCAAACTTAAAGAGGAGCTCAAAAAAAAACTTGTTTTAGTTTATGTCGAAGTCCAAAAATGCTTAGAAATAAGGCTAAAGTATGGAGCAAAACAATGTCAAAATGGGGAAAATGGTGACTTACCCTTGTAGAGCCAACCCTCAGCAACTTTTGGACCAAGGTAATGAGCCTTCAACCTCTAGAAATCAGTTCCAAGGTGCTTGGATGGATGGTGGAGGTGTTGTGCTAGGAGGTGTAGTGTAATGGGTGCAAGAATAATGGGGTTTGGGGCTTGAAGAAGAGAGCTATGGAGGGAGAAGTGTATAAGCCTCAGCCAAAATTTTTCTAACCCTTGCAAAAGGAGAGGAGACCCTCTCTTATAGAAGACAATGGGCCAAGGCTTCTCTAAGAAGCTTCAACAAAGGGTCAAAGTTCTAGACCAAAGGGGTCAAGCTTCCTCAAGAAGCTTGACAAAAGGGTCAAGCTTCTCCTAGAAGCTAAGCAAAAGGACCAAAACTTCCTTAAGAAGACAAATAAAGGGGTTAAATCCTGGAGGATGGGTCAAATGCTTCCCAGCTGGCACAGCTGTGTTGCACTCAGGAAGGGCAAAAAGCAGATGGTTGGCCGACCAGTTCAAGTGGTCGGCCGACCACTTGCCCTGGTCGGCCGACCAGGGTTCAAAAGGTTCAATGAGAAAAGCTGGTCGGCCTACCCAGAAAGGTGGCCTCCCAAGTGAATGCAATACAGTGATGGTATGGGAGACCAGAAAATGTGACCCATGAGAGAAGAAAACCAGCTTTCTAGCAAGGTTCAAAAGGGTCAGGAAGAAAAGTTGGTCGGCCTACCCATATTGGTGGCCTCCCAGATGAATGCAACACAATGGTGGTATGGGAGACCTGAAATTGTGGCTCAAAAGTGAGGGAGACCACCTACCTGCCAAGAAAACCGGGGCGGCGAAGAGAAAGGTGGTCTCCAAGAAGAATTGCTGGTCTCCCACCCCCGTACCACCTTCCTAACAATGAAACTAGGGTCCATGCAAAAAATGAACCCACACCAATGCAAAACGAGGGTTCGGGGGCCAAAACGTAGTCGGGGGCCCTGAAAACTGACTATTAAGCACCGGAGGTGGCGTATGATCACAAAGGTGGTCTCCCGGGCCACAGTGTCCCTCTAAGGAGAGGAAACAAGGTGTGTGCCAAAAACCGGAGCAAACAGAGGTAGTTAAGCGGTCCTGAATCGAGGCGCATGGCCGACGGCTCCGAAAACTGGAAACTGGTCTCCAAACGGGAATAGTGGCCTACGACCACTGAGAGATGGTCTACGAGACCTCTCCCTCCCTTCAGGAAGAGAAGACAGAGAAAATAGGACCTGGTTCGCAAACCGAGGCAAGGCATGAAAAGGTTCCGAAGCCCCGGAGGCAAGGCTCTCAGCCGAGACTCTGTGGCCTCAGAACGAGCACAATGTGTACTATCACCGAGCGCTCAATCGGTGATATCTGAGTCTTAGGGTCGGTCAAAAATGGGGTGTCTACAGTTAGTTTATTGCCAACTTGTTTTTCTGGGGATATTGGACACTTGGTTTCACTTCTCACCTCTATAATATTTTTATTAATACCAAACAGGGTGGAAGCAAGACAGTGATAACTAATCAAAATAATTAAAAGATAGATAACTGAAATAAAATAATTAAAAGACAGATTAAAAAACAAATAACTGAAATAAGATTAACTTACAATCGTAAATTGTTTACTGAAAAAAACTTGAAAACCTAGCTTCAAAATACATAACTTCAAAATACAACTTGAATACAATTTTTGAAAGTGAAAAGAGTGAAAAACAGGTGGATTCTCAATTCTTGAAAATTCTGCCTTCTTCCTGACTAGAGAAGCTCTTTTATAAGCCAAGCAGATGACTATGAAGCTTGTGACTAGCCCTACAAATGATTGTGAGACTTGTGACTTCAAAAGTTGGAAAGTAGGAGGCACATGGGTTCTATGGGCAACTTTCGGTGACTGATGGAAAGCTGTCTACTTTTAACTCTTTTTTTTTTTTTTTTACTCGTGACTACTCAGTTGACTGATGGGGAATCAATATATATATCAGTAGCTTTTCTCAAAGTAATAGTAGTGACTGAAGCTATGTATATATGGAATCCAATGATTGTTTTAGGCGTATGGGTCTTGAGCACCTTGGAATTGTAGACCATATGGATCATGACTAGTAAAGGCTTCGGATGAGGCTGATCCATCTGAAGCATCACCTTCATCTTGTGACTTAGCTTGGGCCAATAGTAACTTTGCAATTTGAATAAGTTCTTCATTACTGGTCTTGGATTTGGGTTTTGACTTGGGCTTTGACTTGGATGACTTGGATTTTGAAGGCCTAGAACTGGCTGTTGGGCTCCCAAGTCTGACTGTGGTAAGAGGAAGTGGGTTTCCTTAAGTGACTGAAGCAGTTAGGTTCTGCTAAGAAGATTTAACCATTGCAGGAGTGGGAGCAAGAGCATGAATATTGATTGGAAATTCTTGCTGGACTTGTTCAATAATACGTTGGACTTTGAAAGCATCCCACCATTTGACAAAATGTTGGCGACTGACTAGGTTGTTGGAAATATTATATTGCTATTTAAATATCCAAGGGACTTTATATTTGAACATAAAATGGAGCAATATAGGGAATTGACTTTTATGTTGACTCAATTTATAAACTGAAGAGAAAAAATTGACTTGTTCCATTAAATTAGTAGGAATAATTTATGAGATGACACCATGTTGAGACCATCATCTCAGAAACCATGAAGGAAATTCGGACTTGAATTTATGGTCAAAAGAGAAGAACTAGGAGTGACTGTAAGACTCATTTTGGTGGTGAAGGATCTTAAACCAGGCATCAATATAATCATATTAACTACATTGTATCTTGTGATTAGGAAGATCACGAAAGAGAAAATGGAGACCCCATTCATCCATGGATACAATATTGTGTGTGTATAAAGAATGATAAATGATTTTACTAGCATTGACTCGGTCATAGATGGGTTCGATGACTATGGACTGGTGAATAAAGAGATGTCTTTATAAAAAGTAATTGACTTTTCTGGATGGGAAGGAATGAAATGCCATCCGGAAGGGAAATAGGATGTAACTAGTTCATTGACATTGTGAATATTTTTATGAACTGGTTCTATGTAGAAAAGATGGACTGGTTGGGGTTTAAGAACATAATTTGTTCTTGTAGTTCTATATAGATTATTAAGAGGCATTGGAGTAATGGACTGTCAAGAAGGGATCTAAAGTAAAGGCAGGAGTGTAACTAGGTTTAGGAATGTTACCAAGAATTTGGTATCTGTTGACTAGATTAATTGGAGGAGCAACAATAGGTTGACTAGTTGGAACAATGTCAAGTTTAGAAGGAGGCTTCTGGTTTGACATCTGTAGTTGAACAAACAGAAGTTGATTAGCATCCACTGAGGAGATCTAACTTATCAATATGGAAATTGAGAAGATTAGTGTAATGGGAAATCAAATTGCATTGACTGCGAATTTGCTGGAATTATAAATAAGGATCTTGGTCAATCATTTTTAAATAGGTTATTTTGAAGAGCAACAACGAATCAATTTGCAATATCAGGTGACTGCTAACTTGTGTGTAGAACAATAAGGAGTAGACATGATGATGCATTATCCCCCTTTTAAAAATTCTCGGGTAAGAAATCAGGGATAGAATTTTGACTACCAGGAATGTACTCAATATCAAAATCAAAAATACTTAAAATAGATTGCCAAGGGGCAAAAATATGTTTACTAGCAATATTTTGAACATCTTTTTCTAAAACATATTTAGCACTTTTATAATCAACACGTAATAAAAAAAATTGATTTAAAATATCATCTTGAAACTAATAATAATACAATTGATAAAATTTCTTTTTTAATAGTACTATAATTTTTTTGTGCTTTGTTCCAAACACCAGAATGAAAACAAACAATTTGTTCAGATGACTTAGAAGTGACCTTCTAAAGGAAAATGCCACCATAACCAACATCAGAGGCATCAATTTGAATAATTTTGAATGAATTTTCAGTAGGAATATCAGGACAAGGCAAAGTTTTGACATATTTTTTGACTTGTTGCACAATAGCAGTATGACTGGGAGACAAGGGAGGAGGATTATCTTTCAATCTATCAAAAAGGGGTTGACAAATTTTCCTAAATGTGGGTGTTGATTTCCGAATACAACCAAAGGGGAACTCAGTTGGAGAGCACCGATAGAATAGATTAAGCCTAACAACCTGTAACAAGAAGATGAGAATTCCCGCGGTGGTTTGTCCACCTGGGGGCACTTCGACGATCAAGTCAGAAAATCTTATCTCTCACAGATATCAAAACAATACTTAATGCACAAGTCAAAGCATCACAAATAAAAGCATATCTTAGACCCACGAGGGTGCCTTACCTTTATAATGATTAATATCCAACTTCTCCTAGAAGTCTTACTTCATGGGCCTCTATCCTTTACAAGGATAACATCTATCACAACTCACATTATTCAGATTAAGATGAACTCTCTCAAGAGTCCCATTTCTATCCAAATAGGCAGCTTAATGTCATCTAGGTCTCTAGTCCTCTATGCAAATATCTCGAATTCTGGTATCCCCGCAGAATACCTCGGCAGTGCCCTAAACATCTTGGCAAACATGATCTGCCCACGTGGCACCTCGACTGACACCTCAGCATCACCTTAGCCACGTGGCGTCATCATAAAATACTTCCCCACAACTGTCCCTAGGTTCTATTACCTCGGGAACCTAAGGTGATGGAACCTACATCGTTTCATCTTCCAACATGCTAGAGATACTCTTCCGACCGAGATCATGACTCGCCGGCGTATCAAAACAAGGACTCAAATGTCCACTCATCAAGAACCAAGAATCAAGAACCATTATGGTCTATTTCATCCAGGTCCAACATTGACAGAGATTACATTACTAGCAGAGATCATGATTCACTAGTTCAAGAACATCAAGACCCTAGTATCAACTCATCAGGAACCAAGAACAAACAAGTTCTGTCCCATCTAAATTTAACATCTCAACCGAGATCAACATCTCAACCAAGATCAACATCTCAACCTAGATCATCATGTCATCACCTCGTTGGTTCGTATTAGTCATGCGTCGCTTTATTATCTCAAAGCTACCCACGTTGCCTAACAGGCACGTTGTCCATGGCAGTTACATAATGTTTTCCCACCTTTTCATTTTTAGAAAAAACTTCTTTCACTCTCTCTCTAGAAGTCTCTATTGCCATTTCTTCGAAGCTTTTCCTACTACAACTCTGGTTACCACTTCTGGCATGCACTCAGCAGTTCCGTTCTGATCAGAGCGTTGTTTGACTCCGGCGAATCCCATTCCGGCATTTACTTCCTCAGCTCTTCTTTGTAAGTCATTGGTTTCTTTTATTTTAACTTCAGTTTTCCATTGTTTTCAAATATATTCCTTCTGCTGATTGTTACACATCACACACGATATATGTATTTACATCTACATTGCCATCTTGTATTCATATTCAAATCCCATTGTTCTACACGCCTTTGCTTGCTTTGACTCATATTTTGTCCTTCATGTTCTTGAGCCCATCTTCATATTTTCTGTATTTGACATATATCTTCTGGCATACTGTCACCGAATTCTATCAATTTTGTTTATACCCTGAATCTGTCAATGCTCTATTTTTCTCGTATTCTTGAATCTTTTATCAATATTTCATATTTTTGAGACCTATTTCTTCTGTCTGTTCTTGCTTGTTAGGAGATTACTGCATTTGAATCTTGCACATTTGTATAGACTTAGGTTTGGGATTTGTTAGAATCCACACTTAGGAAAACTGAAACAAATTTTGCCCCCAAACCTTCCTCAGAACCCTGAAACTGATAGCCCAGCAGTCCTTGGGGTTTCGCCAAGGTCTTTAACCCACACAGTCTAACCTTCCTTGCTAAAATCGCCCTAGCTGAGGTCATGAGGCTGTTCAAATAGAGGGTAGACTCCTCCAACAAACTAGAATACTTCTATCAGGAATTCTCCATTCCAGTCGACGTTCATCTAAGGTTGGCTGGAGAGGAGGATTCCATGTTTCCTGGAGAAACATTTATGCCCTTCCCTGTAGTATCTATCATCGATGGTGGAATCAGATTCCATCTTGCCATCTTGTTATGCTTCGGGCCGAGGTGCCTTTTTTTGTATCTGAACAAGTTGTCTTTTTGAATGTAAGTCCTCTTTTTGACTAAGTGTTGAATGTTTGTCTCTGTCTTTACTGTTTTGTATGATTCCATACTTAGAATATTTTGGTACTTCTGCCAAGTATACTTTAACTGTGTAATCATTTCGGGTTAGAACACATCTGATATGTACTACCTCGGATCCACTTCATCTCTGGTGCATCCTTAGTTGGTTATCTCGGACCAACTTACCTTGGAGTTCACCTTTTATTGTGATCTCGGCCAACGGGCACTTTATAAAAATTCTTTAAATAACATTCAACAAGTATTGCTTCTTTACTTGTACATGCTGTCTTTTATCAAGACTTCACCCTTCCAACATTTCCAAGTTTGACGACCTGGTTGGTGATCTTGGGTAACCAACAACTCGAGTGTCCCCTCATCTGGATACTTCGGCTGACTCCAACTTGTAAATTTTTTCAAAAATTTCAACAAGTGTCAAGCCTATTCCTTATTCCTGCTTCCTGCCCCCTAATGTGAACCTAAGTATCATTTATGTTCGCATTAAGCATGTATCTTCAATTTTGCTGAAGTCTGATTCAAACAAATCTTAGCCGATGTTTTTTTACCTCTGTGTCTCTGTTAATCTGACTAGATCAAACTTACTTCAACTTTGCCATTATGGCAAGTCTAAGTTATTCATCATGTTTCATTCAGAAACATCGCCAACTTAATTCAACTCTACCATAGGCAAATTGAGTTCAACTCTACCATATGGTAAGTTTAAGTTATTTGTCATGTTTTATTCGAAAACATTGCCAACTTAGTTCAACTCTACCATAGGCAAGTTGAGTTCAACTCTACCATATGGTAAGTCTAAGTTATTCGTCATGTTTCATTCGAAAACATCACCAACTTGCCGCACGTGCGGTCGGCCTGGGTCCGAAGTTCTGTATTTTTTTTTATCATTTTGGCCGAGTTGCATCTCATTTGGGGCTCCTCTCTCTCACTCTAAAGCATCATTTTACTCCATCTTCTCTCTAAAAACCTTCACCAAACCACCCAAAAACCTTGATCTCTTGAAATCCATGGAGCTTTGATCCATCTTCTTCCACAAACCTTGGAGAATAACACAAGAATCTCATTTGTACGGTGGAGATTGAGTTTGGGCACATTGATTTTCTAGGGTTTCATCCTCCATTCTTCATTAAGCTTGAGGTAGGGATTTCTTGAGTTATATACACATGTTTTGCTATATTAATGATGATTCGAAAGTTTTCTTGAAGTTATTGTGTTGATTTTAATTTTGCTCCAAATATAGAGAAAGTTTTAAAGAAATGGGTTTTGATCTCACTCTTTTTCTATCCATGAGGATGTTCTTTTTATAAAACTCAAGAAAATATGATTTTAGTTGGGTTACACCATGAAATGGGAAAATGTTGGGTTGCTTGATGAAAACAATTTGGGGATTTTGGAAAATGTGGAGAAACCTATGGGTTTTCCTTGTTTGTGTTAAATGAGTGAATGTAGGTAGATTTTATAATATGTTTTGCAAAGAGGATAACTTTCTTGATATTTGAGGATTGGGAATTTATGGAAGACTATTGTTGAATGCATGAACATGTTTAGTGGTAAAAATGACAAATTGTTGAGTACTAAGGATTATGGAATTGAAAATCTTGGGAATTTGATATTCGGATAATTGTATATAGTCTTGAAGAGACTAAAATGCTAAGGATTGTGTGTGATGAAAATTATTGTTATGTGTTATTGGCATTGTTGAGCATATGGTTGTTTTGCAAAATAACATTAGAGAGTGGAAATGGGAAATGTGATTGTTTGACACTATTATAGAGATACATGAAAATAGAGAAATGCTATGAGGCATGGAGAACCCCTTTGTATCGCATACTTATTCAATAAATTAATTTGCATTGTGAATTTATTTTGGAAAACATTCACTTCATAAAAGGAATATATATATTGCAATGAGAACAATGGAAATGTTTAAGGGGTAAATGCGTTGGTAAGTCCGGTTAAGAGGTGTAGATGAGATTGATAAGTTGGCCTGAGTGTCCGTGGTGAAAGACCGAAAACACGCGCGGAGGAGGTACCACTTCCCTTCCGGTTAGCAACCGGTAAAGTGAGGTTATTGGTAGTGCTTGTTGAGCCTACTTGCAAACACTAACTTAGGGATTACCAGAGTCGTATTTACCACCCCTATTGATTAAAATTGGGAAGTTTCAGAAATTGTTGAGATTGTAAACTTTTATTGAAAAATGGCGATCTTCAAGAAGAGCATAAGAATGGGATTTCTTTAAAATGGCATGGCATTGACATTTGCATTTACTCATTGAGAATCTACATAACTGTATATACTTTGTAAGAATTCTCTACTAGGCTTCATCCTCACCCCTATGGGATTTTGGTGCAGGTAAAGATGTGGTGATCCCGCCAAACTGAGGGCGCGGATATGTTTTGGTGAAGAGTAGATTGCTCTCATTTTTGTTGTGAATTTTTGTAAGCCAAGGGCTAAACGTGTGTGGGTCCGAGAAACCATTTTGTGTAACCGGGCTATTGCCTTGGAAGATGTAAGCCCTTAAGGGCATTTATTTATTTTGAAACTAGATGCTTCACATGCTATAGATTCAGGTGTTCTGCTTATCATTGAATGTATATCCGCATGTGAAACTTTGTATAAACTCGTTTATTAACTATGTACAGATGGAAGGATCATTGTCATTGTTTAGTGAACGTTAGTTGATATGGTTAGTTTATGTTGAATTATTTCAGGGCGTTACAGTTCAACTCCACCATAGACAAGTTGAGTTCTACTCTACCATATGGTAAGTCTAAGTTATTCGTCATATTTCATTCGGAAACATCGCCAACTTAGTTCAACTCTACCATAGGCAAGTTGAGTTCAACTCTACCATATATAAGTCTAAGTTATTTAATATGTTTCATTCGGAAATATTGCCAACTTAGTTCAACTCTACCATATGATAAGTCTAAGTTATTTGTCATGTTTCGTTCGGAAACATCGCCAACTTAGTTCAACTCTACCATATAGCAAGTGTTAATTCAACTCTACCATATGGCAAGTCTAAGTTATTCGTCATGTTTTATGCCGAAACATCGTAAACTTAGTTCAACTCTACTAGCATGACAAGTCTAAGTTATTCGTCATGTTTCATACTGAAACATCGCAAATTTAGTTCAACTTTACCATCTTGACAAGTCTAAGTTATTCGTCATGTTTGCCAGGGGAACATCATTATAAGACTTTCCGGTCTTATCGCATAATCATGGATTTCAACAACATCTTCACATTTTTTTATATAGGCTTCGGCATCCTTTTGCATGTAGGGCCACCAGAATCCCTGTGATATAGCTCTATGGGCAAGGGATTTGCCCCCTGCATGGCTTCCGCATACTCCTTTGTGGACCTTGTATAAAATGTTTTCAACCTAGGAAGGATGTACACATCGTAATAAAAGTCTAATAAAAACCCTTTTGTAGATGGCCTTCTGTCGACAAGTAGAACCTGGCCAACTTCAGTCTAATCTTGTAAGTTTCTTTTTTGTTTTATGGGATTTGGGATCTAGGATCTGCTTACTTAGATTGAGCTCTTCTCTTCTTAGACCTAATCATCTAGGCTAAGAGCTTGTCTTCTGGAGTTTGGGATCTGCTCATTTAGGCTGAGCTCTTCTCTTCTCGGATCTGCTCACTCAGGTTGAGCTCTCGTCTTCTCGGACCTAATCATCTAGGCTGAGATGTTGTCTTCTGGAATCTGGGATTTGCTCACTCAGGCTGAGCTCTTCTCTTCTCGAACCTAATCATCTAGGCTGAGATCTTGTCTTCTGTAATCTAGGATCTGCTCACTTAGGCCGAGCTCTTCTCTTCTCTTCTCGGACCTAATCATCTAGGCCGAGATCTTGTCTTTTAGAATCTGGGATCTGCTCACTCAAGCTGAGCTCTCGTCTTCTTGGACCTAATCATCTAGGGCGAGATCTTGTCTTTTGGAATCTAGGATCTACTCATTCAGGCTGAGCTTTTCTCTTCTCGAACCTAATCATCTAGGTCAAGATCTTGTCTTCAAGAATTTGGGATCTACTCACTTAGGCTGAGCTCTTCTCTTCTCGGACCTAATCATCTAGGACGAGATCTTGTCTTTTGGAATCTGGGATCTGCTCACTTAGGCTGAGCTCTTCTCTTCTCGGACCTAATCATCTAGGACGAGATCTTGTCTTCTGGAATCTGGGATCTGCTCATTTATGCTGAGCTCTTCTCTTCTCAGACTTAATCATCGAGGTCGAGATCTTGTTTTCTAGAATCTAGGATCTGCTCATTCAGGCTGAGCTCTCGTCTTCTAGGACCTAAACATCTAGGCCGAGATCTTGTCTTCTGGAATCTGGGATAGGCTGAGCTCTTTTCTTCTCGAACCTAATTATCTAGGCCGAGATTTTGTCTTCTGGGCACTAGTTTTGGTTGCTGGTGCCGGCATGTCTTGTCATGGGGATGTAGGCTGCATCACGTTGTTCTTCATCATGAGGTTGACCACTGTCTATAGATCTGTTAACTTATTTGCTATGTCTTTCAGTTTCTTCGTCTTTTCTCCTTCATCTGTCCTTTCATACTTGAAGGTCGCTTTCACGGTAGTACTCATCTCGGCTACTCTTCTTGTTCCCTTCTCGGCCTTTGGTGACATTATTCGCCTCAGGATTCACTTATTGCACTTTTTTGTTAAGGTCCCCTTTTTCAATGTTAGGATCCACATGCTCCTCTTCTTTACTGTGGATGTCATCCATAATTCTCACTTCTTGTTTGTTGTTGGCTATCTATCCTTACTAAGTTCCTATAGACGGCGACAAATTGTAGGTGTTGATTTCTGACCACACAACCAAAGGGGGAACTCAGCTGGAGAGCACCAGCAGAATAGATTAAGTCCAATAACCTGTAACAAGAAGATGAGAATTCCAGCGGTGGTTCGTCCACCCGGGGGCACTCTGATGATCAAGTCAATAAATCTTATCTCTCATAGATATCAAAACAATACTTAATGCACAAGTCAAAGCATCACAAATAAAAGCATACCTTAGACCCACAAAAGTGCCTTACTTTTATAATGATCAGTATCCAACTTCCCCTAGAAGTCTTATTTCATAAGACTCTATCCTTTACAAGGATAACATTTATCACAATTCACATTATACAGATTAAAATGAACTCCCTCAAGAGTCCTATCTCTATACAAATAGGTAGCTTGATATCATGTAGGACTCTAGTCCTCTATCCAAATATTTCGAATTCTGGTATCCTCGTAGAATACCTCAGCAGTGCCCTAAACATCAAGGCAAACATGATCTGCCCACGTGGCACCTTGGCTGACACCTCAGCATCACCTTAGCCATGTGGCATCATCTCAAAATACTTTCCACACTAAGGTCTTTATAGAATTCAACAACGTAATTGAGGGAACATAGGAATCGTTGTAACTGGGTTTTATCTAAGATTTCGTCAGCAAACTTAGACGCAAACTCAGACGCAAACTCAATAGATCGACTTATGGAGAAAATGGTACTTTGGTAAATATCATAGCCTAAAAATCGGACTTTGGTTTGAAATAACTTAATCTTAGGTGCAGAGATAACTAAACCATTAGGTTTAATAATCTGGAGAAAGGAATGGAGATGTTTCCAATGTTCATCGATTGACCAGGAGAAAATAAGAATGTCATCAATGTATACGATAGAAAAATGACTAAAGAGATTAAATATTTCATTCATGATATTCTGAAATTCACTAGGTGTATTTTTTAAACCAAAAGACATGACATTCCATTCGTAATGACCAAAGGGTGTAGTAAAAGTAGTTTTTATATCTATCATTAGGATGAATTTGTATTTGCCAAAATCCACTTTTAAGATTAAATTTACTAAAGATGACAGCTTGGCTTAGTCTTTTAATTAATTAATTTTTTTTGTTAAATCCATTCTAAAACTTTGTTTAAAGGTTTATAATTGATGACTAATCGTGGAACATGTCGTTCAAGTTCAGCATTTTTATTAACATAAAAGGTAGGACAAGACCAAGGTGACTTGCTTTTACTAATGATATTATTTTAAGCAATTCAGTGATTTCTTTTTTACACATTTCTACTAATTCATTATTCATTTGAATTGGACGAGATTTAGTAGGAATTTGTCTTTCATTAAAGTTTTTAATATAACTACATGTTTTTTTCTATGCCAGAAAGCACTAGGTAAAGTAGAACAGACTGTAGTTTCTAAATGAGTTTTGAATTGTTCAACTTTTGAAACAAGAATTGGATTTGTTAATTGAGATTCAACTCGTTTATATTTGACTTCTTCCTTAAGAAACTTAAGTTGTTTGGTTAATCGATAGATAGATTGGGATATTGAACATTTTTTTAATTGATTTAATTCTTTGATTTCAAGAGGATGCAAGAATTTAAAGGTTACTGTTTGACCAAAAGCTTGTGTTGTTATTTCATGATTAGTGGTAGTGAATGGGTATAATAAGAAGATAAATGGAGTTCCTAAAATGACTTTGTCTGTCATATTTCGAACAAACGATGTTTTAAAACAAACATTATTTTGACAAACATGTACTTTAGGTAATTTATATTTAATATGCATTTGACTTCCATTAGTAGAACTTAATTGTTCACTAGTTTTATGATAATATTTTGTGGGGATTAAACTGTCTTGTATACAATTTAAATCAGCACCGGTATCAATTAGGGCTATGACTTCTATTTCAAAATCATTAATAACTAACTTGACTTTAAAATGTCATTTTTTAATATTAATTCTATTGATAATATTTAAACGATTATGATCGTCGTGATTAGTACTGTTACTATGAGATTTAGTCGATCGATTACCAGAGATGGCTCAGTTAGGATTGTGACTAGAACTAGATTCATTTGAGAAAGTATAATTATTATGTTGAAAATTATTAAGACTTTTATTGATTTTTAATATTACAATTTCATCTTCTAATGATTTGTTTTTAGTTTTTAATTCTTTAATAGTTAATTTAATTTGGTTAATTTCTTTCTATAAATCTTGTAAGGTTACTTTTTGATGATGAGTTTTTTTGAATCTTTTTAAAGTAGAAGTTAAACTGATAATTGGTTTATCTTGATGTGGTTTTTTATCTTTATTCATTAGTAAAGATTTTAATTTATTAGTATATTTTTGTTTCAAGTTAGGATTGTCTAATTTACTAATTAATTCAATCAATGAATCTTGTTCTTGCTGGGATTTACTAAGTACAGTGACTTGTTTGCAGCAGGTATCATTACATCCTAGTTCAATTGGATCATCATCAGTGTCATCAGTGGGAGAATAATAATTAGAAGTACTACTAGATGGATTAGGATCACTTAATGACATACTAGACGGATGTGGAGAGTAATTTGAGGTATTAGTTAAGTTGAATATTTCAAATATTTGACGTTGATTTTCTTCAGTAATTTGTAATTGGTTAAGTTTGTCTTTTAGGTGTTCTTTAGCTTTAGCTTTACATTTGTTAGAATAATGACCCTTTTTATCACAATTGTAACAAGTAACGTCTTGGGTAGATTTTGACTTCTTAAAATTTTTAGTTTTCTTATGGTATTTCTTGTTAGGTTTAGCATAATATTTATTAGGTGATTTAGAAGGTGAATTTTTTTACGATATTTCTTATAGGGTTTTTGGGAGGTTTTATTTTTCTGATTTTTCCTACGCGACGGTATTACAGGAGGTAGACCATATTGTTCACAAAAGTTACCTAATTCGTATTTAGCTTTATGTTTATCTCTAGCAGCTTTTTGATTAAGTTTTATATCGATGCACATTTTTAATCATTCTTTTTGAATAGTACTAATGATATCACCATAGGTTAGATTGTCATATTCAATAATACCAGTTGGTTGACTAAGGATATCTCTAATTTTATAGGCAAGAAGATTAGGTAATCCATTAATAAATTTTTCTTTCCAAAATGATTTAGTACAATCATCTCTAAGTATAACTCTAGATGTAAAGACATCTTTATACCAATGAAAATCACTTAATGTAGGGCAAGTTAAATTACTGAGTTGATTGTGGATGTGAGAATCAATATTAGTAGGTGTTCCAATAAAATGTTTGGTTATGGTAAATATTAAAGTATTAATGTCATCAGGTTAACTTGTTCCTATGTCTTCATCAAATATTGAGAAGTCATTTTCATCAACTTGGATTGCATTTTGATATATTCACGCATATCTTGAGTGAGATATGTGTCCCACCAAGATTTAAGCATACCAGTAAAACCAGAGACAATTTTAGGTTGAGTGTAGTCAAGATAATTACTAAAATAACCATAGACATATGATTTAACTTTTAAAGAATTTGATTTTCACTAAGACCATCTATATTCCATTCATATAATTTTTTAGTAGAAACAGATAATTGATTACTAATATTAGTCTCTTCAAATTGAAGATCAGGTGGAGTAGGTTTAGTATACTAATTTTTTTGTGAGAGTAGTAGGATTCACTTTGGGGTGTACAATTCTGTTAAGATTAGTAGATTGAAATTGTTGGGCTAGTTTACTAATCTCATGACAAGTAGATGTATCGGAGTTAACTAGTTGGATCGAAAGGTGGTTGTTGTGTTAAGACGGTAATGCCTTTTTCATTGGATGGAGTGGATAATTTAGTAAATAATTATTCAATAGTTTCAACAGTATTAGTATCTTGAGTGACTAAACTTAATCTTTTTCTAGTGCTAGGAAGGTTATTCAGTGGTTTTTCGAGAGGTTTACTAGCTGATGTATGGCTAGTTGAGTAATCATTAAAATTAGTTTCAATTTTATTTAATTGTTTACCAATAACTTTTAAACATTAATTTGTATAATTATTTTGTTCAATCACTTTTTTTTTTTAATTTCAGATTCATCTCTAGGAAGTTTAAAATGAGAAGCATGTAAAATGGATCCTTTATTTTCAATAAGGATGGTTTCTAAAGGAGGATGACTAGAAGAAACAATACTATTAGGGGAAGTTTTCCATTTTGTTTTTGCAATAGTATTTAATTTTTTATAATAATTTTCAAGATAATCAAAGAAATTAACTTCGGTACCAATCTCAGTCATTAATTTATACAATTTCTTAATTATTTTGGATTGTTGTTGTTCACTATAAGTATTCTGATAAATCTGTCGTTTTATTTTATTATCTTTATATTTAAATTCAGAATGAAGCTTACTAAGATCTGGAGTAAAAGGTTTACAAAAAGTTAATAATTATGAATTAACAGGAGGAACAATTTCAAAATCAGTGTCAGTAGGGGAATCTTACGATATCGGGTAACTGCTAACTTGTGTGTATTTTTATTTTTATTAAAAAAATCATCCATATCTCGCGCAACAATCAAAGATTATATTATACCCGTGCGTTACTGCTAATTGTCTCCGTCAATGTAATTTCCATGCAATGATTCATCTAATTGAAATTTGTTGTGTCAAACGAGATAAGAGATGTATGCATCATTCATTGTGTGCAAAGCTTTTCCCCCAAGTAATTGAGACTTATTGTTGATTCAAGCCCATAAAAAATAAAATAAAATAAAAAACAAATGTAAATAGAAAATGATTTATGAAATTTTTATACAGATTTATAATAAGAATAATATGACAATAATATTTTTAAAATTATAAAACTAATGTTAAGTGTTTTCATTAAAACCAAAGAAACTACAAGAAATTATATTATTTCGTATAAAAAATTTGTTTGTATATCGCTATTCTAATTAATAGATGATGTGCAAAATAGGAGTAATCATTCATTTATAATATATCAGAAGTGATTGAGACCCCCTCAATCACCAACCCCCACCCCACACACACGTAAGGGTTGGTGATTAGAGGAGAAGAAAAACAAAAACAAAAAAAAAATCTATCCAATCACAGGCCAGAGGGGGTCGTGGGGGTCACCCCTAGAGGCGGTCCGGATTATTTTTCATAATATATTAATATCAAATCACAAGAAAAAAAAATATAAAAAACTTGAAAACACAATAAAATGAGACTTTGAACTTTGAAGCATCTTTTGTCTTTTCATCCTCCAAAATTCCTTTCAACATCTTTTAGAAAATGACTCGTGTGGAATAATTATAGGATTAGTCGATTCAAAGGAGAAAAACAAACATCGCATTCACACTTATTCATATTCCTATCTCATATGGAGAAACAATGTAAACTTTATGCCTAAAACATGAATACATATTAGGAAAAATTATTTATAAATCTCATATGGAGAAATGTTTTGTTTGGGATGGAGGGAAAACATAAAATTGCTATAGTGGGTGTTTGAGAAGTAGATTTTTTTAAAGTTTTTTTAGTTGTAGGATATTATTGGAGAAATTTTTTTTTGTGTTTGGGAAGATAGGTACTCCCTCCGTCCCAAAATATTAGTCCTTATTCCATTTTTCATTGTCCCAAAATATTAGTCCCTCTTCTAAAATCAATTACAAAAATAATATAAATTTCCTATTTTGCCCTTCTTTTAAATTAATAAACAATATAAAAAGTACAATTATGCATTGATATTCTCAAAAAATGTACTATCAAAAGGGTCATTTTGGAAAATTAACTTTTTTCAAATGCAATAATTGTACTACCAAAAAAAGTTAGATTCCCCAAAAGGGACCATTATTTTGGGACGGAGGGAGTAGTTTTTTTGTAATTGAATGTGATGTTTGTGAGAGAAAAAGTGAAATGATTATGGGATTTGATGTGATATTTTGTTTGAATTTGTTTTTTTTGGTTTTATAACCAATTTGTCTTTTAGTGAAAAAAATAAAAAAAAATCAAAAAATAAACTTCCCAAACACCGCTTATGAGTTTGATGTGACATTTTATCTGGATTTTTTTTTTTTGATTTTTTAACCAATTTTGTCTTTTAGCGTTTTTTTAGCCAAAAAAAAAACAAAAAAAAAAAACACTTCCCAAACACTAATAGATTAATAAAGTATTCAAATGATATAAGGTGAAATATTATATTGTCTCCCATTAAAATTCAAAAGTAACTTTTTATTGTTTCCTAAAATATATATTATTTTCAAACAATTTTTTTATGTTCTAAAAGTGTTAAAAAAAAAAAAAAAGGATATCAAACCTAATTTTCTAGCCAATATTGATTTAATTAGAATTTCTCTTCTCTTTTCTTACCATGGTTGAAGCCAAAATAGGCTACCTCAAACCTCACCCCATTCCTAGAGTCCACATCGAGGATCCAAATATAGGGCTATACTAATTTGTAATAGATGAACCAACTACATACTATTGTGCCACAAGGCCGATAATGGTAGACAATTTTTAGGAATTTTGTTGGCTACAGATTATAATTTGTATTTTATCTTAAGTTAAGTGATTTCTTTTTAAAAAAATTGAGTCAAAATAATTTTTTTAAAGTCCGGCTAAATTAATTTATTCTAAAAGATTTGAAAAATAGAATTTTTTTTTAAAACTTCAATAAAAAGAAAATAAATTTGACACTTTTTTTTGTTGCTTTTTTTTTTTTTTTTTTTTTTTTTTTTTTTTTTTTTTTTGCGGGTTAAAATTAAGATCGTATAATTTAGATAGAACCAAAAGATAAACTCGTTAAATATAATTTATTTATTTTTACAAAATAAATTAATCCCAAGAAAATCAACTTATAATTTGGTGCCAGGCTTCAAGTGGTGCATATCATTTTATCAAAAAAAAAAAAAATGGTGGTGCTTATCAAGCACCAATATTTAGTTTAGTTAATGAAATCATCTATTCGTGTTTGTATATATATATATATAATCTCGACTTCCGTTGTTGAATCTAACTAATAGTAGATTGGAGTGATATAGCTTGTTTTATTATAGGAGATTCAGAGCTAGATTATCAATGCTTACTATATATATATGAATGAATAGTCATGGAAATAAATGAGCTAGCTACACCAATGAAACAAGGCTTGTGAACAAGATATTGACATATATTTTATTTGATTCAAAATATGCAGAGAGGCTGCGCCGCAGTGCTGACTACCAAGTCACCATCCAACTCAGCCCTCACGCGGGATTAGGCCGATAAACAAATCAAGTTGAGTCGATTAATAAATTGTGTGAATAAAAATTTGGATCACATGATCAACTAAAAGATCTTGTAATTGTTTCTTCCAAAGTTCAGAAAAAATGTTGATACCCAGAGCTCTACATCAGATACATCATTTCTTTAAAACACAAGATTGCTATTATTAAAACCTCAACCATATGGGTGTAGCTTGAGACTTTTTTTCCTAATTGGGTTGGGTTTTATCTCATCATTCCTTCTTATCCCCTTAGGATTACTCAACTTAGCAATCTCATGTTGATCGGTTATTTCGATGCCTCAAATCATGCATCGCCACGTGATATCTTTTTTCGAGATTCCATCACATCAGCTAATCTCATCTGTGTCCCCACATAAATTATTTAAATATAATTTAAAAACTTAACTTGTTTACTTTTCAAACCTATTAAAAAATTAATAATTTTTAATATTTTTTCAAATGATTTATTTATATAATAAATTCATCTCGAATAATTTGAATTTTATAACTCTATGTGGACCTTTTGTCTCTATTATCACTAGTCCTTCTATTTATATCATGTTATTCTATGATAAAGAATATTTTTTTTGTTTTTTTTATTGTGAACTTGATCCTAGGATGGGTGGACAGGTGATGGGACATAAGAAATGAAAAGGGAGGAACTAAAAATCTTTTATTTCCAAAGTCCTCGAGACAAAGCACATCAAATATATGTCCCACTCCATCCAGGAAAGTTCAAATTCACATGGAGTTATTGGTACAATTTATAAAGTAGTTAATAATTTTTTTTTTTAGCTTTAGAAAATTCAAAAGCCATGTGTTCTTTTTAAGCTCACAATTTTATCCTTTCTGAACGTACGACAAATCTTTTCACTAACAACTGTTTAGGAGTACTTCTACAAATATTGATGAACGACTGTATTGCATTAGACTGTTTCATATTGATCCATTGGTTTTTAAATTATTATTGATTTTTCATATTTTACTAAATTCATGGTACATGATTTTCAATTCTATCAACAACTACTCTATTTTGGTTATTTTTATGCTATTCAAGTTTAGTTTATTTTTTTTCATAGAATATTAATTGTCACAAAAAAAAAAAAAAATACAACAATTGTGTTTTTAAAAATAAATTATATATATATTTTTAGTGACAAACGTAATAAATTGAATAAATTGCAATTATCGGATTGTCCTAATTTTTTGTGTTGATGAAATTAATATACAAAGTTTTCGACAAAGTAAACGGTTTGAATCACTGAAATGGGACTCATGTTAAGCCTGACGAGCTTAAACAGTATCTTCTAATCGAGATTTTGGACTGTGCAATCCTCCTCCATGTGGGTAAATTTGTAATTGCAAATAAAATACTTTCTAATCACATTTGAAATAAGAAAATAAAAAAGAAAGAGATAAATAAACTAAAAATATATATGTTTTGCTAATTACGTGGTTGTTTATTATTTAGTGTTTATTAATCTATCATATAACTTTTCTCCAAAATTAATTTGCTAATATATAAGAAAATTGTTTAATAATTTCTCATTTATAATATTGCACCTATATGTTTTACATTTCTTAAAAAATAAAGAATAAAAAAAGAGAGTAATTTTCAAGATAACTTTCTTTTTCATGTCTAGATAGGATTTCAAATCAAATAATATGAAAATTATTGGGTGTTCTTAGAGCGCATGTGTTCATACTCATCTATTAATTATCATACATCATGCCTCCTTCTGTTCCCTAATCACTAATACAAAATCATAAATCTTACTTTATCCACCAATCACAATACTCCTGAAATATCATGTGACCACCATGCTCCAAGAGCACCTAATAACTTCCCAACGCATGATTTTTTAAATTAAAATTTTCTCTTATCATCATATAATGGAGAGGATTTGAATTAGTTATCAAACCCATTGTTTCCTTACAAAACCACCAAGTATGTAATAGAAAGAATTCAAATCTGCTACGGAACCCATTGTTTTTATTGGGTTTGGTTTCCCTCCGGCTCGTGATCGAACTTGAGAGTGTTATTGGGTCCGTAAGAACCTACTATGGGTCTCGTTTTGATAATTTAAACTGTCAATATGTATAATTTGTCGAGTATTATATATTTATTAAAAATTACGTTGATTGGATATCGATAACTATGCGATCAAATCAGTTTTGTATTAATAAATGGTTAACAAAAATCTAATCCGATAAAATAGCTATCGATATCCGATTAATGTGATTTTTTACAGACATATAGCACTCGACGAATTCTACATATTAAACGGTTTGGATTATCGAAACGAGACCCGTGATGGCCCCCAAAGGCCCAGCAGCATCCTCCAAGCCAATCCCTTTTATTTTTTATTTACCTGTAAAACTACCAAGAGACTTTTCTTTTTCTTTTTTAACAGCAAACCACCAAGAGATTTACTCAAAATTAAATTCAAAACAAAAGGTACAAGTGATCTTTCTCTATATGACGTCCTCATATTATCTGCTCACGCACGAGGCCTCTCTCTCTATCTAGCTTGCAATAGTCCAACAACGCGGACTATGAATAATGGCACATCCAAATTTTTCCACATCCTTTGAATTCCTTGTAATATATGGTTAAAAGTTTGGCTAAAGATGATAATATTTTTTTTAAAGTCCAATCCACTTATAGCGAGGAGTTACGGTCAAAGAAAAACTAAAAGCAAAACGATATAATACGATAAGAAATTAGGAACTTTATCAAATCAAAGATCTAATACATTAGATCACTAATTGTTTTAAAAATTTAAGAAAAATTATGTCGATAATATTTATATTTTGATTCTTGTGCATTTTTAGTTCTCATAATTTGTCTAAAATTTAAATTGTTAAGAAAAAAAAAATATATATATATATATATATATCAAACTAATAATTTAAATGAATAGCATCAACATATAACCTCGTAGTTCCTAATTCATAGATTAATCCAATATTAAAAAATGTTTTTTTAATTACATTCAATCAGTGAATACCTCATCTCCAAACCTACCTCAATTTATCTTACTATTTTATGCTACGTTCAATTGACAATGAAAGGAATTGTATGTGTTTATTTGTTGCAGGAACATGTAAGTTTTGATGAATTTTTTTAGTTTGCTTTTTTGATTATTTTAATTTGACTAAAAAAGTTTTGTTTGAGATAAATTTTTAACTTTTTTGTAGTTTTGTAAGAAAAAAATATAAAATTATTATGGTTTGAATATAATGTTTTGTCTTATTAACTTTTTAATCTAGTTTATCTTTTAATAGATTAAATTAACCTCGACTATCTTTCCAAACCAAATCTAAATTTCACTATAACTATTTTCTTGAAGGAAACACTCTCAAATACCATTTTGTAAAAAGTGCAAAATTATGCATTGTCAGAAAGTTTAAATTATTCTTTTATGTGAATTTTCTTGTAACCCAAACAAAGTAAATCATTTAAATTATTTTTTCTTTTCTTTTCTTTTAATTTAAAAATTTTAAGAAAAAATTTCCTTTAAATTCACGAATTGTTCAAAATTTGTGATTTTCATAACATGAATCAGAGCACTACAAACAAACGTTCAACTTCCACAACTCGTCAAGCAACACGTGGACTCATCTCAGCTTAACATGCCCGTTGATTGACTAGTTATTTTATTTTATATTTTCAGCCGTTGTTCATTGACCCGGCCGTTTCTATCGAGTTAACTCATGCCATTTACGTGTGAGTTGAACAATCAACTTTTCTGTTTTTTTCGAACGAAGTTGAACAATCAACTTGATTTCAGAAAATTTACACTTTATAATTCGATTTAAATTTTATTTTAATCTTTATTATTTTAATTTAAATAATTTGATATACATTAAGTCTAATTTTAAGTTGATCTTTTTATCCAAATTTTATACTTGTACACCTTATGTGATTGACACTGTTATAAAATTGTTAATTTTAATACTACATTTAAATTAAATGATCAAATTAAAATTAAATTTAAATTATAGAAACCACATTATTCAAAATAAAATAATAAAGAATTAAAGTAAAATTTAAGTCAAATAACGAAAGCAAATGTATAATTTATCCCTTTTTTATATTCATTTTTATTTTTCATATCCAACTAGCTAATCTCATTTTAGTTGCCTCTGAACTCCATCATGCTCGGTAAAGAAAATAACTTGGGAAGAAAGTAAATAGAATTCTACTTGGGGGATTTGGTGATAGGCTCTTTACTGTCTAATTTATCTTTCAAAAGGACAAGAATTATATAGGTACTTTCAAAACCTCATAATATTTTAAAACTTGTTTCTTTTACTATATTACTCTCATATCTATTAGCTCTCCTATTAAGCCATCTTCACAGTGTATTTTAGAGTAAAATTTTACTTTGAATCATAATAAACTTTACTCTGATTCAGAGTTTTTACTCTGAATCAGAGTAAAGTTTACTATGATTCAAAGTAAAATTTTATATTGTTAAGCAAATCAACATGTTTTTAACCAAAGTAAAATTTTACTCTGATTCAGAATAAAATTTTATTCTGAAAGTACAATTTTACTTTGAATCAGAGTAAAATTGTACTCTAAAAGTACAATTTTACTCTGAATCAGAGTAAAATTTACTATGATTCAAAATAAAATTTTATATCGTTAAGCAAATCAACATGATTTTAACCAGAGTAAAATTTTACTCTGAAAGTACAATTTTACTATGATATAAGGAGAGTATCCACTTTGAATCACTAAGTGTCATGTATTAATAACCTTGTGTGTTTGGTTGCTAAGAAAATCACAAAAACATAACAAGAAAACCAAATATAGTTTGGTTGCTGAGAAAATCAACATGTGTTTTAACCAAAGTAAAATTTCAGAGTAAAGTTTTACTTTGAATCATAGTAAAATTTACTATGATTCAAAGTAAAATTTTATATTTTTAAGCAAATCAACATTTTTTAACCAGAGTAAAATTTTACTCTGATTCAGAGTAAACTCTACTCTGATTAGTAAAATTTCTGTGTGAAATTCTTATTAGAGAGATTCTTATCAGAGAAAGAGAGAAAGAGAAAGAAATTGAATAGATCATCTATTTTAATAGATCGATCATCCATTGAACAAGCTGAGTATGAAAAGATCAATTCAAAAACTAGTAAAAACACAAATCTATATTACAAGGATATATAACCACAAAACACATAGATCAAAAACTAAACAAAAACATCCAAATATCAACATAATCATAATTTGATTGAGGTGGCCATTTCAGAGAACACATTCAAATATCTCTCTATCTTTTGATTTCAAAGAATACATGTGCTCAACAATACTCATACACACAAATATATATATATATACATATATATATTTAAAACTTACATCTGTGTTTAAAAAAAATATCGCGTAATATACATACATACACTCACTTATCGATGTATATACATATACACATGTATGTATGAGTCATATATAAATACATACATGCACACACATATATATAAATACATACATACATACACATATACATAGGAAAAGCAAATCAGTGGAGACGTGGCGGAGCTTGGCGTGTTCGTCGAAGGGAGAGGCGGAAGAGAATCAGACGCCGGCGGCGTTGGCGAGGTCGACGCATGAGTTCCAGAGGCGGTAGCTGAGCTTTCAGATCTGAAGCTTAAAGGAGTTAGAGAAGGGAGCAGAGGGAGGAGAGAGACAAAGAAGGTGGAGAGAGAGTGGGCGGAAAAGGTGGAAAAAATTAGTTGAGGGTATAATAGTCTAATAAAATATTTAAATAATAAATTTTTTCATTTATGTAAGACTTTATAATTATGAGGAAGTTTAAAAAATATAATTTTTTTCTTAATTATTTTAACAATAAAAAAAAGGTAAAAAGGATTTTATAGCCAAATTTTCCATTCTACTTTTGGTAGTCAATGAGGTTGGAAATTTTTATATTATTATAGGGCCAATAATAATGATAATAATAAATTTGAAAATCACATGGTTTGACTAAAGGGATGGCTACACGTATTAATGAATTGACTGGCTGACGGCTTTTCACTAATGGGCCCATCCTCGTGGGGGCTAAAATTATTAAGGGCAAATTACAAACACCCCTTGAAGTTTGGTAAAAATACAGATTTTCCCTTGAGGTTTAAGAGATTATAAATTATTCACTAAGGATCAAATTTTCATAACAAATTAAGAGAAATTAAGGGGAATCTGTATGAAAATAAAAACTTCAGGGGGCAATTTGTTATGGAAATATAAACCTCAAGGGGTGGGATGTAATTTCTCAAACCTCACGGAAGAATCTGTATTTTCACCAAACCTCAAGGGGTGTTTGTAATTTGCCCAATTATTAAGTAGCCTAACATCCAAAATAATAGTTATGGTCCAATTCAAATCATGTATGTGGATAATTTTATGCATTGAATTACATTATGCTATTTATTTTTTGAACAATACATTATGCTATTTAATTGTTTAAGCTGTCATCATATTCTTTTTATTTATTTATTTATGAATATATAACATCCAAAAATATTTGGGTCACTCTTATCACTATATATGGTTTTGGATTAAAATATGATAAATTATTAATAGGTCTTATTTTTAGAATTTATTACCTATTTATTAATAAATTTATCAAGTGATATTGATAAATTTATCAGTCTCTCTTATTTTTATAAATAAAATTACAGTAATAAATTTCTCAGCCAAAACTTATAAATAAATAAATCTAATTAATAGGATTGATTGATTGATAAGTTCCCCTTAAAAATATTATTCTTCCAAAATGTTTGTACAAAATTAGCTACTAAAATTGAAATGATAGTGATCTTTTTATAAACAAAACATTGAATTTAAAGTTAGCTTACAACTCATTACTAGTTTTGAATCTATTTTTTTTTTTATACATTCTTTTATTTGTAAATCATTATCCATAATGGAATTACTTTCATAAACTTAAGGAAAGTGATTCACAACCATAAAACTTGTACATAAAAATAATGTGGTAATGACAACTTAAAAAATATAAATCACATTGATAAATTTTTGTTTTAAATTGATAGAACCAAATATGTCACATTATTTTGAATCAAAATTATGTATAAATGTTTTGCTAATATAACATTACTCTAAACTTAATCACAAAAGAAAAATTCTAAGTACTCAAAATTCGATCACAACCCCAAAATATAAGGTTAAATTACAAGTCAATCCTATATGATAGAGTTAAATATCTATAAATTTTATACACTTTTTTGATATATTGATAATTCCTAAAATACTTATTTTGCCTCTAACAATTTTTTAGACATATTGATATATAAAAAACAATAATTTTTTTTTATAAATGAGTCTGTCAAACGTGTAGTAAAACCACCATATTTACATGTGAGAAGATTATACCTGTTATTTGTGTATCAAGAACTGATAACGAAAGCCACCACGTACTCATTTTTTTCAACTTTTTCTATAGCATGATTTGTGCCTAAAACCACACCACCTTTTTTTGGTACTAATCTTATCTTACCGCCTATTTACGTGCCGTTTACGACAACTAGCATAAAGATAAACCACACATCCATACATACAAACATACATACAGAGGACGCTGTAGCCATCAAGCTTTAGCCGCCTTCCCTTTTCCAACTTTACATTAGGTTGGTTTGGAATATGAGTTTTAACTATTTTAATTTGGGGTTAAAAAATTTCGTTTGAGATGAATTTTTTGATTTTTTGAATTTTTTAAAAAAAAATGAAATAATTATGATTTGAACGTTATATTTTTTAGCCAGAAATAAAAAAATTTAGGTCTCATTTAGTAATATCACTTTTTAACTTAAAAGTCAAAATGTCATTAAAAAAATTAAAAAACTAAGGGCTTGTTTGGTTTGTTTTTGGGAGAGTTGTTTTGAAAAAAAATTAGGAGAGTTGTTTTAGAAATTTTTTTGGTTGTTTGGTTGTATATTTTGAGAAAATTTTTTTTGTGGGAGCTTGGGATGATTTGATATTTTGGAAGAATTGAGTAGATATGTGTGAGAGAAAAAGTGATTGAGAAGGAGAGAGGAGAGAGAAAAAGTGATTGATTGATGTGTAAGAGAGATAAGTGATTTTGAAAATTGTTTGAGAAAAATCTCAAACCAAACAAATTTTGAGAAATTTTTTTCTAAATTTCATCTCCCAAATTCAAACCAAACAAGCCCTAATAATCTATACCAAAAAGTCAAAGATTATTTTTTTCTCTACTTTTTGTATATTTTTTCGTAAAAAAATTAAAAATTATCTCAAATATATTAATTTTTTATATCATATTTTAATCAAAAAAATTAAAAAATTACTAAACAAATCTATTCCAAACGAGGCCTTATTTTGTCCACCCGCCCCAACCCATCTTTCCAAACGATGACATTATATCCCACTTTTCCTACACACAAAAACCATTTTCATATGCTTCTCTCTCTCTCTCTCTCTCTCTCTCTCTCTCTCTCATGGACAACTACTCATCAATCTTTTCATGTTCTTCATCCTCAACATCATCAGCTTCTCACTTGTCACTGAACATGGTGAATTCTCAAGCTTACCATGAATTTCAAGGTGACAAAGCAAATGGGTTTTTAGGGTTGATGACAAACATGGGAGCTCCAAATTCAGAAGCTAATAATAATAATGGTGGTGTTTCTCAGAGCAAAAGCTTTGTTGTTGGAACTGAAATTAATGATGAAATGAAATCATCAGAGAAGAAAAAGGGAGAGAAGAAGATTAGGAAGCCTAGGTTTGCTTTTCAAACAAGGAGTCATGTTGACATTCTTGATGATGGATATAGATGGAGGAAATATGGACAGAAAGCTGTGAAGAACAACAAGTTCCCAAGGTACGTATAATAATCTTGATTATAATTTTGAGTCTTCAATTTGCATATGCATCATCTTATTGTGCATAACAAAATTTTGTTTTTTTGTTTTTTTTTTTTGTTGTTGATCCGGGGAGCGGATCAGGTGATCGACTTGGGTCATACACAGCTCAAACGATGCATTTCCACTTGTACCATTGTTATTTTCACATACATGTGCATTTTAACAAAGCTTTTAATCTATTAGATTGATCATTTTCATCATTTTCTTTACACAATTTAGTTTTGTTGGTCTAAAAAAGACCAAATAGTACTGTGGTTAGGGTAGATATCATGTCAGAGAGAGAGACAGAAAGAGATGGAAGGTAAAAATAGAAAAATATACAATCACCGCAATTTTTGCTCGCCGAAACCATTGTACGAACATTTACTTTTACATCAATAATTTTGGTGAGTGAAAATTTCAATAATCGTAACAGTGTTGGGTACATATGGGTGAAACCAATGCTATGAAATGCATGGAAACATCCATTTAGAGTGTAAATGGTGTCATTCATACCCTTTTGTCAATAATAACAACTATTTAAAAATGGGTATAACTCATTGAAGGGTTTTGCCTCTTCCATCACACCGGTTTGGTATTGATCACTCGCTAAACATCCCCTCTCTCTTGTATGGGAAATAACCGCCATGATCAAAAAGGTGATTGTAAGGATCAACAAGTTCATGACCAGGATTAATCCTACTTAACAAAGCTGCAAATGTTAAGAAAATGGACATCCCATAGGAAGGACTAAACATAAATAAATAGTAGAGGAAAGAAAAGTCTTACTGCTTAATTGTAGAAACATATGTGATGAATATGTTCAACTTCAACATATGTATTTAGGACAATTGGTGATCAATCCCTTGGTTACTGCTGAATTCTAGGGTATGATATTTGATTGGCAAATAGAAGATTTGATTAACTTGAAATAATGAGGTATATTGAGATAATAGGGATTAGAGAATCTCAACTAGGTTAGGATTTTAAATATATCAGCTGATACGTTTCGTATCAGTTATTACATAATAGGTATTCTATACTGTTATTTAAAATCATAATTTAAGTTGGCACAAACCCAAACAAATCACCGTGAATACCAAAACCCGAAACACAAAAATATTGAAAGTTTTAATACGTAAACTTATTGTAAAGAAGTACAGGCTTCTCTATCTACCTTACCTTTGCCTTATCTCAAATATTCAGGTTAGAGAAGAGAAGTGGGATGATTTTGTCATCGGGTAGGACAAGAATGCGCTTGTGAATGTGTACTTGGGAATTTTCTTTTTCTCACGTGAATGTGTAGAATTTGAGTCACTCAAGAAAGCCTGTGATGCCCATGTATTAAGACATTTTATCTTTTCTTTTTACTAATGAAAATTATTTCCCTCATAAATAAATAAAAAAATAATGCCCGCGTGCAACTAAAACTAGCTGTGTGTTTGGAAATTCAAGTTTTGGTTGAAATTCAAAGATTTGAAGTAATCATAATAACCATTACATGCAAATTAACTTGTTTTTGTTTCTTGTTTGTAGAAGCTACTATCGATGTACTCATCAAAGTTGTAACGTCAAGAAGCAAGTTCAACGCCTTTCTAAAGATGAAGGAATAGTGGTGACAACTTACGAAGGAATGCATTCACATCCAATTGAGAAGTCTACTGATAATTTTGAGCATATCTTAAATCAGATGCAAATTTACACGGCATTTTGAGCTCTCCAATTGCAGATATAATAAATATTTTTGTGAAATATATACACTTCCAAACTATACCTTTAAATAAAATGTGCCATAAACAATGCTTTTAGGACCCCCATGTGTACAACTTACAATGGTTAATTATTAGTTAGATTGTTTTTAAGTTTTGTTAAGGCACATTATATTTTCATTAGTGAAAATAGGAGAATATGTATCCTGTTGATTACACAATTATGAATTTGGCAAAAACTTTAAGTTATAAATAGTGTCTCTTACTTGAATAATGATATGGTGACCATGTTTGGGTACCTTTTAATCTAGTGTGTTACATGACATTTTTGATTGAGTAATATGGTGAAACCTCAAAATACAAGAATCTCAAGGCACAATCACGTGGCTAAAAGTGCATTGATAATAGGGAGACTGTTTAAAAGTGCATTGATAATAGGGAGACTGAAATTTATCTGATGTAATGTCTTACATTACATGGCATTTAGTCGCATAATGTGGCAAAAATATTAAAATATAAGAATCTTAAGGCAAAGTTGTGAAATTAAAAGTGTGTTGAATTCTTTGGATAAAACATCCCATCCTGTTTAGTTGATAGTTTTTTTTTTCAATAAACATTTTTTGTTAAAAAAATGTTAAACACATGATGATCGTCTCCAAGTTTTCATTCAAATATGAAAACTAACATATAAACAAATTGAAGTAGGTTCCTAGAACTGTTAAGATTGCCAAGTATTACTTTGCATTTAATATGGACCACCTCATCTTTGTGGCTGAGTGCTTAACACTGATGATTCGAACATAAATATTTTACAAGATTATTATACAGAAAAATCACTTATTATAATTTTTTTATTCAAAAACAAAACGACCTACAAATATAACTTATAACAAGCATGACACTACCACATTATTCTAAAAAATATATTTTATATAAAAATTCTGATGATATATATATATATATATATATATATGGAAAATTTACCCATAAGTCCTAGTTTCTGAAAAGTTGAACCATTTAGTCTTAAAAGTTTTCTTATACTCCATTTAGTCCCATTTGTACATCAAACATTAATCTGATGTTCGAAATCTAATATTCGAAACATTAATCTGATACTTGAAACATTGTAATGGGACCTTTCAGTGTATAAGAAAACTTTTAGGACTAAACAGTGTATAAGTTATTAATTTGGAATTTATTGGTGCATTAATATATTGGAGAGTGAAACTTGAAGAAAAAGGGGTCTCCGGAAAATTAATTGTTCCATTTTACCACTGGCCCAAGACACTATTTTTCTAACTAAGTTGCTTTTGATAGTAGAGTTAGAGAGAGCATTTACAAGTTTGTGTAATAAATGATGTATATTTTTTAAAGCTTTTTTCATCTGTGTTTAAGGGGTCGTTTAGGAATAGGTTAAAATAATTGGAAAATCAAAAATTATTAAAAAAAATTATAAAAAGATGTTATAAAAATAGAGAGAATGAGAATGAATTTTAAATTTTTTTTATATGACCTTTTTAACAATATATTTATTTATTTATTTTGAGTGTGGCACTAGAGATAGGTTAGGCGTTTGGTATATGTAGCCCATTTACAAAATGGGCCGCGCAGTTGGGTAGTACACTGCATAGGCTAGTGTACTCTTTTTTCGCTAGCTGTTTTATTGTTTGTTTGTTTGGTTTTTTTTTTTTAATTTTTTTTATAAAAAAATACACGTGTCAAGCTCAACATATCATATCACTAGTGTTTTTTTTTTTTTTTTTAGATAAATCAATAAATAGATAAATTATAAAGACAATGAGAATTAGATTAAACTAGTCATTTCATTATAAAAGAAACTCCAATAAATAGTCACAGGTTTCCGACAAAACCAAAAAATAAAAAAATCACAAATACACTGACAAGAAATATTACCAAAAAATCATGCAATCAACTTCTCTATAGTTATTTTTTTGGGATGTTTTGGGAAGATGATTAAAAATTATTTTTTGTATTTTTTTAATTTTTTTGTGAGAGAGGGAAATAGGTTAAAAGTTGGCAAATGGCTTTTAACCCACTTCCCAAAATAGGCTTTTTGGGTGTCAAAAACTTCTTCTTATTCTCTCTATTTTTTATTTAAAAAAAAAAAAACTACAAAGTCATTTTCAAACATTTTAGCTTTTTCTACCTCTAATATTAAAGAAATTTTTTTTTTTTTTAAAAAATAAACAAATTACCAATAAGTCTTCTTTGAAAAACCTGTAGTCTATTTAGTTTCATAACTTTTTGTTTTTACTCAAAAGTCCTATAACGTTTTTCTTTTTCTTCTCTACCTTTCTTCTTTCTATCTCTTTTACTCTTTGTAATTTCCAACGATCGTTGACGGGCAATTACATCTTGCTTCTTCTCTTTCTCTTTATGATATATAGTCGCTAGCGACCAACGACTATCACTGATTGAGATTCATTGGCAACCACCGACCATCGACTCCTTACTTTACCCATATTGATGATGAAAAAGATATGTTTCTAATAAAGAAAATGAGTAGATCTACTTAGATCTGATCTAACTAGATCTAAATAAAAAATAATTACCGGAGTACAATCCTCTCTTAATATCTGCCTCTCTTCTTCGGTCTCTTAATTTTCTATATTTTCTCTGCTATACACTTATTTTTTCTGCTTTAATGGAGAAAATTTTCAAATTTTGAACAAGTTGTATTCGAGTTTTAATTACAAGCAATGAAAACTGTAAAATTTTGTAATTTTAATTTTTTTGTGGTGTTTGAATGAATCATTATTTAAAATTTCAAAATTTCAAAATTTTATAACATTCTTTAGGACTGTAAAATTTTACAGTTTCATAACATGTTTTTTAGTTTGATTAATAAGGATAAATGCTTAATAGATTTTTGTTTTGAAATTGTAATATTTTACAGTTTCAAATCTTGGTTTTCAGTTTGATCAATATTTGAGATTATTTGCTTAAACCCTACAAAAATTTAAAAATAACATATGTTTTTTTTCCATTGTTGTTGTTTTTTGTCATTACATTTTTTTTTTCTTTTAGTTTATCAATATTTAGCATATTTTGCTATATTTTTTTGCTCTAATTTCTCTATTTTTTTCCCCGGTAATATTCTAGACATTCTGGTGAGTCTCTAATGATGTTCTTAATGTTCAGCAAACATTTTGGACATTTCGGTGACTTTCATTGATATTCATAACATTTTGGTGAACTTTGAGCGACTTCCCGGCGATACTTTGGCGACTTCTGGTGATGTTGAATATTTCGGCGAGTCTCCGGTGACTGTCCAACGGTAATAGGATGTTACAGCGCCTGTAAATTTAAAAAATAAAAGGAAGGATTTTTTGATAACAATTAAAAATATATAGGACTAATTGGTACAAGTATTTTATTTTGGGATTAAATGAATTTTGAATTTTATATACCGGAATTATTGGTAAGTTTCCCAAAAAAATCACCTTCCAAATGTTGATGACTTTAGCAAGACTAGGTCAGGTTGGGGTTGCATTTGGATTGGGCCTAATTAGCCTCTTCAAACCTTCGGATCCAAACATGGGCTTTTACTAGTGAAAATTGCGGGAAGCCTTTCCCGCCAATTTTCTCTCTCATCAGGGAAAAAGTAGAGTAAAAACATGGTAGACTCATTCGGTGTTGGTCGCTTCGTCTTCGGATTCAGATTCAGATTCAGATCGATCAAGCGGCGAAAATGGAGATCGTTCGTTCCCAGAAGAGAGCTCTCGCTGCTCCCATTGTCGTCCTGACTCTCCCTCTCTACCGCTCTGCTCCTTCGCTCGAAGTCAGACTCGAAGATTTCGAACTTTTCGCCATCGATCGCCTCCGAGGTCATTCTTTCTTGCAAGTTTTCCATTTCGTTTCCTATGTGCTTTCTAGCTAACGAAACGAAGATTTGTTTTATAAGTTTCACTGGTATACGAAAATTTGAGGAATTTAGTTCTCTTTACATGTATTTAGGGTTTTAGAATTTCCTGGTTGGTTTGATGGAGTTTTGGCTTGAATTTTATGGCTATTTTTCGCTGTAAATGCTTTCAGTTTCCCATCTCTCTAAAACCTAAAATCTCTAAATTTGGTGTTGTTCGTGTAGTTCTTAAAGGGATCTCTGATGGATTATCCCGAGGGAAGAAGCCCGATGAAATGGAGATATTGGTAGAGTGACTGTTCTCGGCTTTGATTGTGTTTTTGTGTTCCTGTGTAGAGCCGTTTTTCTATTTGAATTGCTTGATCTGAATAGGTTAGAGATATGTGGAAGAAAAATATGAGCCACCCACAAGCATCTGAAGTTGTTAACAAAGACATCATTTCCCACTTTGTGCTGCGACTCGTGTATTGTAGAACGTAAGTTTTAATACTTAGTTTTTTTTTTGGGTGCTTCCTTGTAAAATTCTTACTTAAGTTTTATTTATTTCGTGGTGCATTAGGGAGGAACTGAGAAAATGGTTTCTTTCCATGGAAACTACCCTCTTTCGTTATCGATTTCGGCGTGAAGGTCATGAAGTACAGGTATATAATTTGTTCATCAATGTCACAATTAGTTTGTTATTGTGTGATGCTGATTATTTGTGGCTCAACTTTTGGGGTTTGCAGAGGGCACTGATGGCTGAATTTGACCTTCCTTATAAAATAGTTAGCAATGCAGAATTTGAGGTAGTTGCATTCCATTTGCTTAATTGAAAAATAGAAAAATATTTCCATTTGGTCTCTCATATCTTCAAATAGAAAAATATATATTTAAGTGAAAGAAAATTTAAAATCTAACTCTTATCAAACACGTGAAATTGCTAGCCAATATAGTAAAATCTAAACCTATTTTCCATCTAGGATAGATAGAATGCATGTCAAGCTTAACTTTAAAAGCTAATTTGTTCACTTTTATATTTTCTATTTATTTTTATGCAGAGTGTAAAGGAAAAATTGGGCCAAGTTGCACGGTCTATTGGTCTATATGCATCCAATGGTAATTGCTGCTACTTGATAAATGTACTGCCTGTTTTTTCATCAAAATAACTATTTCTTTACTCTTGCTAAGCTCGATATTGTGGCCTTCACACTTTTTGGGTCATTTGCAGTGCACAACTTGATTTTTTTTTTAATTTTTAATTTTTTTTTTCTAGCATGTGTTTTGCTTTGATTGTCTGTATCCACAAACTTCTTTGTGGATTTATATATAATTAGGAGTATGGTGGAAGATTATTGACGTGCATTGTGGTGGGTTTTGGCAAATGCTTTTTTAGTAACTTTGTCAGTTGTTATATTTCACTTTCCTTTGAAGAAGTCAGTATTCTAACTTTCTTTGTGTTTTTTCTCTTAATTGTTTTTCCTTCCTTCTGCAGCTGACACGATATACTTCAAGGTTTGTTTAGATTACTCAAATTTTCCTTTCAACTGCGTTCTTAGCTTACTCAAAACGAAGTAGGTACTAGGTAGCTTAATGCATTCTTAGCTTATTGTTTACAAAGGAATGCATACCTTTGATGGTAAAGAAATAGGCCTCCCTGCAACTAAGTGCAAACAAATTAGTAGTGGTTCCTTGAACATTTATGGGCCACACTCAGATGGTTACAATCCTTGTCATGTTGCTTTATGGGTGGGTGAGAGAAATATATCAAAAGCTCAGCATCATGTAATTAGGGGACATGTAATGTCGGAAATTCTATGGTTGCTTCCAATCAATTGAACTTGAGGAATGGGAAAAGAGAAAATATAGGAAATTCCCCATCTTCTAGATCTCAAGTGAGCAACATCTTATGTTGGCTTGTTAGATTTGGACTATCTACATGTTTTTCTCCTCTTTTGTAAATGAAGGTACCCTTTGAAGAAGTTCCGGAATTAGTGGCCAGTCGCAGAGTATTTATACTGAAAGGGCATGCATATGTTGCTATGCATCAGGTGAATATCACTATGTAATCCTTGCTCTTAATCCATATCAAACTATATTTCATCAATCTCATGATGTTTCTATCCTTGTTCTATAGGTGGTTTCCCTTGTTGTCACACAATTTCGCAGCCATCTTTCGAAGGCACTTGTGCTGACAAACAGGTTATGAATAAGTTACTTGGTGTCCAAATAATTTTTATTGTTTGATCATGTAAAATATGTGTCAATGTCTGGTAACTCATTGTTTGATCATGTAAAATGTGTCAATATTTGGTAACTCATGAATGGATAAGTGATGCGGTTAAAGAATTTAGTGTCACATGCGTATAGAGAACGTTCCATACTTTCTTTGTTTGTGATCCAAAGCCTCTTCTTGGGCATCTTGTGGATATCATTTCTCATGGAAAGTGAAGACAATTTCGCAGCCATCTTTCGAAGGCACTTGTGCTGACAAAGAGGTTATGAATAAGTTACTTG
>JAPPVO010000019.1:3377649-3485149 GCA_030407325.1 Camellia japonica
AAAGATGTGCAGGGTAAAGGTTCAATTTCTTTGGCAAAAAGAGAGTCAACCTCAACTTCATACCCCTTTTGGACCAAAACAATCTTGATCAAAAGATTTTAGATCTTAAAACCCTCTCTTTCAAAACATTTTGAAAATAAAGTTTTTACGATGTTCCGAGGCTCATATTTTGTCAAATGTTGCGCTTTTCGGTAAACCGAGCAAGGACAAAGTGGGAATGAATCAAAGAGAGATGAAATCTTTGAAAAATATTTCAAAACACCTTACTTAGGGGCTTGAATTTGAAGAAAATAGGAGAAGAAGGAAGAAATCCAGTTGGGGGAGAAAATGGGCATGAATCGTTAAGAGAGAATGGGACAGCCCTTGCCGAATCGAGCCTATTCATTCGCATACTTGGAATCAAGCTATGAGGCCACCACCATTGGAAATAAGACTTCCGGGGCTTCATTTTGCACTCAAGAATGTCCTAAATCCAATTCCGGATAGGGGAGATATGGTTGATTGAAGTAGGACATCACTCCGGTTGGGACCGAATCTGCGCGGTTTCACGGAAACGGGAATAACTTTTTCCACAGGTGGAATTTTGATGCAAGGTTTGCGCCATTGGAAAGATAACTTCCGGGGCTTCAATTTGGACACTTGAACGGCCACATTTGGACTTCCCAATCACCCACCGGCTACTTTTCTTTCCGGAAGCCCACTTTTTTTGTCCTGAATGTAGCTGGCCGGCCAGAAAAGCCAGAAAAAGTAGCTGGCCGGCCAGAAAACCCAGAAAAAGTAGCCGGCCGCCACTTATCTAAAAAAAATGACGTTTTTTTCCCTTTTAAAAGCCGACCATTATCCCTATCCCCCTCCCAAGTGTGTTCTAGCCATGTATTTTGTTTTGCACTTCACACCATGTCCGAGGGTTTGGCCTTTTGGGGGGAAACTTGAATTAGTTTTCCCCCCCATTTTTCCCCCTCTTTTTCACCCCCTTTTGTCTATAAAACTAGGCTCCCCAGCTGTGTTTAGGGGTTAGAAATTTTGCCTTTAAGCCTTGTATGCATATCTCCCCTATCTCTACACTTCCAAGCTTCAAACCTCTCAAGTCCTACACTCATTTCTTCACCACCACCTAGCACCACACCACCACTCCATTCCAGAAGCTAGGAGGGTCTTCTCAGAGGCTAGGAGGCAGCATTTCTTGGTCCAAGAGGCAGCAAAGGATTGGTCTTCAAGGGTGAGCAACATTTCCCTCTTTTCTAGCTCATTTTGGTATCATTTCTTAGCCCTTCTTTCTTGTACATTTGAGCTCCGGCCATAACTGAAAGTAGTGTTTTTTTGAGCTCTATTTTTTCTTTCATTAAGGGCCTCTCACTGTTTGAGGCCCCCATTTTGCACTTGCTTCATTATCCCTCCTGTATGCCTATTTCTTGTGTAGTATTTTAGGCTCATGTGTAATCTGTTTTGAAGCATGTTGTAAACTGTAAATAGGCTTATTTTGAGCCCTTATTAAACATTGTAGAAGGGCTCATCACTGTTTGAATCCTCCATGTATCACTTTCTTTGATATCCATCTTTTGGTCCCATTTTTGCATGATTTATTAGCCTATTTTGCTTCTGTTTTTGGATCTTGGTCCAAACTGAAAATGGCGTTGTTTTGACCCTCTCTCCATGTTTTATTAAGGGTCTATTGCTATTTGGAGCATCTTTTGTATACTTTGTGTTGTAGCCTTTCTTTTAGGCCATATCTTGCATTGTATATTGAGCATATTTGTACACTGTTTTGGGCTCGGCCATCAACTGTAAAACATCATATTTTGGGCCCTCTTCAACATTGTAGAAGGGCCCTCACTGTTTAGGGCCAGCATCTGTGAGTTGCTTCAATATCTTGCTTTCGGGGCCATTTTTGTATGCTAGCTTAGCCCCATTTGTGCTCATTGTTTGGCCTTGCTTAAAACTGTAAACATGCTTGTTTTGGGGCTTCCTTGCTTCTGTATTTACACTTCATGTTCAAATATTGCATGCATTGCATAGCTATAGGCCATTTCATGCGCCAAAATTCATGTTTCGAGACTCGTTCCATGCATCGGGTACCATTTTACCATGTTTCGGGGCTGTTTTACATCTCATTTTGCCTCTGAAATTTGCATGATAGTATGCCATATTCCATGTTTTGCTATGTCTTGTTAGAGTGGCATTTCGTGCCGTAGGTTCGATCCTCGGTTTGCGTGCACGCGTGCACGCATCTCGAGTTGTCTCATTTTCATCTAATGGCCTCTTGTGTGAGTGTGGCTGAGGTCCACTCATGTTAGTGTAAGTCCATTATGCATTGCGTATGCCATTTCATTCCATAGCATTGTGTATGCTAGGTTGTATACTAGAGCATTGTATATGCCATGTTGCATCGTGCACCGTGTATGCCATTTCATAACATTGTGCATGTTAGGTTGTATCTTAGTTGCATTTTATGCATGTCATGCATATTGCATTGTGTTCGGGATAGGAGTTAGCCCGAGCACGGGAAACGAGGGGCGTTTCGTACTCCGAGGACGGAACGTGTCTCAATTCCCCAGTCACCGACACTCCGGATTGTCCATGATGGAGTTAGGACTTAGTTGTATATTCATGTGCATTCATTCCATATTGAGTTGTGCAATTCGATTCCTCGGCCATCATGCATCGATATGCGTGATTGGTGGCACGAGGATCGAGGCATGCATACATTTGTGAAAATACATTGCCATGCCCCTTTCCTGCTCTCTGTTGCAGCAAATCAAGAATCAGCAGTCTTCCGGGGCTTGGCGCGCTTTCCAAAAACCATTGCAAAACAGAGGCTGATTGGGGCATCGCAGTGGATTTATGCACAAGGCAACCCGGACATGCATCATTCATCATATGGAGAAGAGTCAAGACAGCCCCTGGCTTGCATGCCAGTCTATTATTTTTCTTAGTTAATTTGTAAATTAATTAGGAGTTTGTACATATTTTGGACTGTATTATTTATTTGGACTGTACTATTCGGGACTGTATATTATTCTTTTGGACCCTCTGTGCGAGGGCAATGTTGTAATAAGTGTGCGTGAGTGTGATGTATGTCTTCCAACCCCACGTCTTTCTTCCCTTTTATTTACCAGCTTATGATGGTTAGATTAGGGCATGTTTCAATTAGTATACAGTATGATAGCATGTTTGCATTCATTCATCTGTCTTGCATGCACCGGGCTCGGCGCATCATACTAACTGCATTTGTGTTTCAATTCTAAGTTGAATACATGTTAGCTGTAGGATTCCATACGCCATGTTTAGAGTAGCCGAGCCTGCTATAGTTGCATTTTTGCATGTGTTGCATTAGGCATTTCTGTATACTTAGGATCATGCATGGATTTCTAATTAGCTTCTTTTTTGGCTTGGAGTACTCGGTGAGTTTTTATGCTTTAGCATCCTTGCATGCGTGTGAGTGATTGCCATGAATAGCATGCTTACCATGAGGCTAACTGCTTATGTGATATAACTGCCTGAATGCCTGTGGGTGAAGGTTGGGTTATTTGGATTGGAACAATTCATCGACTGTGAGTTTTAAGCCCACTAGATAGTGGCAAAACCATATTTTCTAAGCCCACCTGAGGGTGGCAAAATCTGCATTTTAAGCCTACTTGCGAGTAACAAACCATCTTTCAAAACAAACATGAAATGTTTTGTTCCAATTCAGGCGACCCGGTCTATACTTGTATCTGTGCGCATCACATAGTAAATCTAGGCTAATAACCGGAATAAGAGCACACAATGTTTTCAAACTAGATATCATGGTTAGTAGAGGCCGATCTTTGATCGGGCGAGCGGGGGTGCTCACGAAGTGACCTTCCCAATCGTACCCAAGTTCCCGAGCCGAGGCAACTTTGGTGATGACAGACACGTGGCCTTGGGTAACGAGTCAGGGTTTCCTAAATTTCCCAAAATAAAATATTTAGATGGCGACTCTGTATCTGGCAAAGCAGTCCATGTTTGGCACTTCTTTCAAAAATCTGTTTTCTCAAAACGATTTGCCGGATTTGGACTCTTTGGTTCGAGATTAAGAACCGTGACAACAAATCGAGTCCGAGCTGTAGCGAGGCCTCCCGCGGGCGTGTTACAATAATGCAATGGGAATAAAGATCCTGGACCAGATGGTTTCAATCTGATGTTTTTTCAAAAATATTGGAAGGTACTCAAGGAGGATGTGATTAACTTTATGAAAGACTTCCATGTCAGTGGCAGATTAGTTTCAGGTTTGAATAGTACATTCATTACTTTGATTCCAAAGCCAAAGAAAGCTGTCACTCTAAGTGAGTTTAGGCCTTTAAGCCTAGTTGGTTCTGTGTACAAAATACTCTCTAAAATCCTTGCATCCAGACTCAAAAAGGTCATGCCCATGGTTATTGGTGACTCATAGTCAACCTTTCTGGGTGGTAGGAATATCCTTGATAGAGTGTTGATTGCTAATGAAGTTGTGGATGGTTGGTATAAATCCAAGAAGTCAGGGCTACTGTTCAAAATAGACTTTGAAAAGGCATTTGACTCCTGTAGACGTCCCCGAACGCCCCGGGAGGGTTGAGTCCCCCGTTTCGTTCATCTTGGGGTCACTACAGTTCAGGACTCTAATTGTCACGGTTCTTAATCTGAACCAAAGAGTCCAAATCCGGCAAATCGTTTTGAGAAAACAGATTTTTAGAAAAGAAGTGCCAAACATGGACTGCTTTGCCAGATACAGAGTCGCCACCTAAATATTTTATTTTTGGGAAAATTTAGGAAACCCTGACTCGTTTGCCTAAGGCCACGTGTCCGTCATCACCAAAGTTGCCTCGGCTCGGGAACTTGGGTACGATTGGAGAAGGCCACTTCGTGAGCACCCCCGCTCGCCCGATCAAAGATCGGCCTCTACTAAACATGATATCTAGTTTTGAAAACATTATGCATTCTTATTCCGGTTATTAGCCTAGATTTACTATGTGATGCGCACAGCATACAAGTATAGACCGGGTCGCCTGAATTAGAACGAAACATTTCATGTTTGTTTTTGAAAGATGGTTTGCTACTCGCAAGTAGGCTTAAAATGCAGATTTTGCCACCCTCGGGTGGGCTTAGAAAAGATGGTTTTGCCACTATCTAGTGGGCTTAAAACTCACAGTCGATGATTTTGTTCCAATCCAAATAACCCAACCTTCACCCACAGGCATTCAAGCAGGTATATCACATAAGCACATAGCCTCATGGTAAGCATGCTATTCATGGCAGTCACTCACACGCATGCAAGGATGCTAAAGCATAAAAACTTACCGAGTACTCCAAGCCAAAACAGAAGCTAATTAGAAATCCATGCATGATCCTAATTATACAGAGATGCCTAATGCAACACATGCAAAAATGCAACTATAGCAGGCTCGGCTATTCTAAACATGGCATATGGAATGCTATAGCTAACATGTATTCAACTCGGAATTGAAATACAGATGCAGTTAGTATGATGCGCCAAGCCCGGTGCATACAAAACAGATGAATGAATGCAAACATGCTATCATACTGTATGCTAATTGAAACATGCCCTAATCTAACCATCATAAGTTGGTAAATAAAAGGGAAGAAAGACGTGGGGTTGGAAGACATACATCACACTTACGCACACTTATTACAACATTGCCCTCGCGCAGAGGGTCCGAATAAATAATACAGTCCTGAATAAATAATACAGTCCGAATATAGTACAAAACCCTAATTAATTAACAAATTAACATAGGAAAGCTATAAACTAGCATGCAAGCTAGGGACTGCCTTGACTCTGCTCCGGATGATGGATGATGCATGTTCGGGTTGCTTTTGCGCGGAAATCCACTGTGATGCCCCAATTAGCCTCTATTTGTAATTAAGCTCGGAATGTCGCGCGAAGCTCCAAAAGGGATTGCCGGCTTCTGATTTACTGCAACAGAGAGCAGGAAAGGGGCATAGCAATGTATTTTCACATATGTATGCATGCCTCGATCCTCGTGCCACCAATCACGCATCTCGATGCACAATGGCCGAGGAGTCGAATTACACAACTCAATATGAAATGAATGCACATATAAACACAACAAGACCAAAACTCCATCATGGATAATCCGGAGTGTCGGTGACTGGGAATTGAGACACGTTCCGTCACTCGGAGTACGAAACGTCCTCGTTTCCCGTGCTCGGGCTAACTCCTATCCCAAACACAATGCAAATGAGATGACATGCATGAATGCAACTAAAATACAACCTAGCATGCACAATGCTATGAGATGGCATACACGATGCACGATGTGACATTGCATGCACGATGCTCTAACATACAACCTAGCATACACAATGCTATGAATCGAAATGGCATACACAATGCAATATGGACTTACACCAACATGAGTGGACCTCAGCCACACCCACATCAGTGGCCATGAGATGGAAATGAGACACTCGAGATACGTGCACACATGCACGCAAACCGAGGACCAAACCTAAGGCACGAATGCCACTCTACCAAAGCATGGTAAGGCATGGAACATGATATGCAAACAAGCAAATTTCAACACTAAAACATGATGCTAAACAGCCCCGAAGCATGGCAATATGGCACCCGATGCATGAGATGAGACCCGAAACTCAAAACTGGGCACATGGAATGACTTATAGCTATACAAAGCATGCATTATTTGAACATGAAACATGAAGACAGAGTCAAGGCAGTCCCAAAACATGAACTTTTCCAGTTTAGAGTGTGGCCAAAAGGTGCTAGCAAGATGGCTTAAAATAGCATGCGATTTTGACTATCAAACATGGTTTACATGGCAAGTATATGAAGCACATGGAATCTCACCATACCAGAAAAAATCAGTGAACTAAACATGCCAAAATATGCCCAAATAATCATGGAAATGCAGCCAACACATGCACAAATGAGGGGCTCCTTTAGAGGGCATACAAAGGGGTTCTTAATCACATACAAGATGGACATGTGGCATCCCCAAACCAACTTTGAAAATCAAATATGATAGTCTAAAAACTCACCAAATTGACCCTGAAATGTGACTAAGAAGCATGCAAGATAGGGTCGCTTTGGAAGGCCGAAATGGCCACCAAACAAGTCAAGGTGAGAGGGGGTCACCCCCCTCTAATTTGGAGGCTCAAAACAGCATCAAAGCCACTGGAAATCCACTGGATTCCAATGGCTAGAAGACCAATCAAATCATGCAACAAAAGCTTAGGTGTAAGGCTCAAAATAGGAGATAGTCAAGCATACAAGGGAGCATATGACCTCAAAAAAAAATGGAACCTTAATCAAACATGAAGATGATGTTAAAAAAATACTTTTTCAAGTTTATAACAAGTCTCAAAAATAAACACAAATAAGGCTAATCTATCATGCAAAAATGGCCCTAAAAGGGAGATTAGAGACAAGGGGAAGCAGCCGGCCCCAAATGGCAAAGAGCCCTTCAATAAAGTTGAAGAGGGGCTCAAAACATGGCACTTTACAGTTTATATCAAGCCACGAAAATGAACACAAGTGAGGCTAAACTATCATGCAAGAAAAAGGCCTAAAAGGGGGATAAAGAGACAAGTGGTAGAAAATGACCTCAAACAGAGGAGATCCCTTCAACAAAGTTGAAGAGGGGCTTAAAACAAGATATTTTACAGTTTATGACCAAGTCCAAAACAGCTCACAAATAAGCCTAAAATACTATGCAAAAATAGGCCTAAAAGAGGATTTAAACACAAAGGATGAGGAGGAGACCTCAAACAGAGAAAGACCTTGATCAACATGGAGATGAGCCAAAAATATGACTATTTACAGTTTGGGTCAGATCCCAAAAATGCAAGCAACAAAAGCTAAGAAAGCATGCAAAAATAGGCCTAAAAGAGGGATAAAGAGGCTTACCCTTGTAGAGCAATGAACCAGCAACTTTTTGACCAAATTTCTGAGCTTCCAACCTCTGGAAATCAGCCTCAAAGTGTGGGAATAGAGGATGGAGGTGTGGTGCTATGGGTTGTAGTGTAAATGGTGCAAGAAGCTTAGGGTTTTGGAGCTTGGAAGAGAGAGAGAGGGAGCTTTAATGCAAGACTCCCAAACAAAACTTTTTTAACCCCCCTAAATGCAGCTGGAGCTGCTGGTCTTATAGAGGGAGAGAAGGGAAAAGGGGGGGAAATCAAATTCAAATTTCCCCCCAAAAGGTTGACCCTCGGGCATAGGGCCTAGAGGAAAACAAATTGCACATCTAGAACACACTTGGGGAGGGGGTCATGGCCGGCCAGCTCAAAAGGCAAAAAGGTCATCCAACTAGGTAAGTGGCCGGCCTGCTACATTTTCTGGCCGGCCTGCTACTTTTCAGGAAAAAAAATGGGTCTGCCGAAAAGAAGGGTGGCCGGCCAGTGATAGAGAAGTCCAATGGTGGCCGTTCAAGTGTCCAAATTGAAGCCCCGGAAGTTATCTTTCCAATGGCGCAAACCTTGCATTAAAATTCCTCCTGTGGAAAAAGTTCTGACCTTTTTGGTGAAGCCGCGCAGATTTCGGTCCAACCGGAGTGATGCCCTACTTCAATCAACTATATCTCCCCCGTCCGGAATTGGATTTAGAAGATTCTTGAGTGCAAAATGAAGCCCCGAAAGTCTTATTTCCAATGGTGGTGGCCTCATAGCTTGATTCCAAGTATGCAAATGAATAGGCCCGATTCGGCGAGGGCTGTTCGACTCTTTCTTAACGGTTCATGCCCATTTTCTCCCCCAACTGGATTTCTTCCCTCTTCTCCTCTTTTCTTCAACTCCAAACCCCTAAGTAAGGTGTTTTGAAAGATTTTTCAAAGATTTCATCTCTCTTTCATTCATTTCCATTTTGTCCTTGCTCGGTTTACCGAAAAGCACAACATTTGACAAAATGCGAGCCTCGGAACATCGTAAAAACTTTATTTCAAAAACGTTTTGAAAGAGAGGGTTTTAAGACTAAAATCTTTTGATCAAGATCGTTTTGGTCCAAAAAAACGGGTATGAAGTTGAGATTTGACTCTCTCTCCTTGCCGAAGAAATTGAACATTTGCACTGTATAACTTCTAAAACCATCAGTCGCGTCCAAGTCTTAAAGGTGGTAAAAAATGGGGTGTCTACAGTTGCCCCTCTTTGACAGAACTCGGAAGTCAAGAAGTGACGGGAGTGAATGTCAAAGCCCAGAGACGACTCATTTTTGACAAGGCCGAAGACTCATGCAATGCACTGCAATGTAGTGGCTAAGATGCAATGTAATAGCTAAGAGGTAAAGGTACCTTACAGGGGCAATTGGCAATGACTTACCTCGGCAATGTCCTACCTCATGCTGATGTGGGAATCTTCCTCTTCTTCTCAGTTGAACCACAGGTACTACTTTTCTCCCTGACTATGGTTGCAGCTTTCCCTATTCTCCAACAGGGTGACAGACTAGGTTGGATCAGTATCCAGAATTGAGGCGCATACAGATGCTATCTCAATCTATGGGGCTGCCATACAGATTTCAAGCCGAGGATATACCCCTGGGTATTTAAACCAGACTTTAGTCTCGGAAATCCCGAACCTTTGTGTTCTAGGCATGAGCCATTCGAACTCTAGTTTCCACCGTCTCAGTTGGTCTCCTAGGAACTCACCGCTAACACAGGCAGGTGGCTATACCAGACCACCGGAAGTCGTTCGGGCACGACAAACACCAAAGGAATTGCACCTTTAGAGGATTTAAGGTCTCCTAGACCGGGCAATAAAACAGATATGATGCAATGGATGTAATAGATGTGATGCAATAGATAATAGATGCGATGCAACAGAAAGTGCAATAGATGCAAAATGGTGACGTACGCCAACCACGCTGGACTCGTGAGTGGAGGAAGAACAAAGAAAATCAATCAGGAGCGCGTTCCACGCAACCTAAGGTAAATTCCAAACATGCTGAAATCGTGTGAGGAAGGGGACACTCGAACCACGCTGAAATCGTGAGAGGAGGTCCAAAAACAACCGCTCAAGTGCGCGCACAACGCAACCCGAGATAAAATCCAAACACGCTGAATATCGTGTGAGGAAAAGAACACTCTAACCACGCTGAAATCGTGAGAAGAGGTCCAAAAACAACCGCTCAAGTGCGTGCACAACGCAACCTGAGATAAGATCCAAACACGCTGAAATCGTGTGAGGAACGGGATACTCAAACCACGCTGAAATCGTGAGGAGAGGTCCTAAAACAACCCGCCCAGCGCGTCTTCAACGCAAGCTGGGATAAATTCCAAACACGCTGAAATCGTGTGAGGAAGAGAACATTCTAACCACGCTGAAATCGTGAGAAGAGGTCCAAAAACAACCGCTCAAGTGCGCACACAACGCAACCTGAGATAAATTCCAAACACGCTGAAATCGTGTGAGGAAAAGAACACTCTAACCACGCTGAAATCGTGAGAAGAGGTCCGAAAACAACCGCTCAAGTGCGTGCACAACGCAACCTGAGATAAGATCCAAACACGCTGAAATCGTGTGAGGAACGGGACACTCAAACCACGCTGAAATCGTGAGGAAAGGTCCTAAAACAACCCGTCCAGCGCGTCTTCAACGTAAACTGGGATAAATTCCAAACACGCTGAAATCGTGTGAGGAAGAGAACACTCTAACCACGCTGAAATTGTAAGAAGAGGTCCAAAAACAACCGCTCAAGTGCGCACACAACGCAACCTGAGATAAAATCCAAACACGCTGAAATCGTGTGAGGAACGGGACACTCAAACCACGCTGAAATCGTGAGAGGAGGTCCTAAAAAACAACCCGCCCAGCGTGTCTACAACGCAACCTGGGATAAATTCCAAACACGCTGAAATCGTGTGAGGAAAAGAACACTCTAACCACGCTGAAATCGTGAGAAGAGGTCCGAAAACAACCGCTCAAGTTTGCGCACAACGCAACCTGAGAAAGTCCCGGAGGACAACGATCCCAAACGTTGCTCAGCGTAAAAGGATAAATGGTAGAAGATAACACAAGATGCAAATAAATGCAAGTAAGGTGTGCATGACAATACGAGTGGAAAGGTGCATAACAATGCGGGTGGATGGGTGCATAACTTTGAAGCAGGCTTGATCTTGCGCTTGAAGTAGAGGCACACTCATACTTCGAAGCACTGACAAGGCTTGAAAAGGTACATCCGGAATACAATCACGGAATTTTTTGAAGTTGAAGCACACTCAGATGCTTCCATTTTCCCTCTTTTCTTTTGCTTTATAGTCCGGAACCCATGTAGCTTCAGATAGGTCCTTGTTTTACTGTTCACACTTATCGGGGGTGGACCCTGCAGTTTTATGAAAGAACAAATACTGTTTTGAACAAATGTGGAGAACGGCACGGCACTCGGAGCACAAAACGATTTTATTTTCGAAATTGAGAGATGAGTTTTCGACCAGGTGTAGACACCCTATTTTTGACCGACCTTAAGACTCAAACGTCACCAACTGAGCGCTCGGTGATGTTGCATATTGTGCTCGTTCTGAAGTTATGGAGTCTCGGCTGCGAGCCTTGCCTCCAGACTTCCGGACTCTTTTGTGCTTTGCCTCGGTTTGCGAACCGGGTCCCGTTTTCTCCATTTTCTCTTCCCGAAGGGAGGGATAGGTCTCGTAGATCATCTCTCAGTGGCCGTGGGCTACTTTTCGTGGTCGTAGGCCAGTTTTCCCATTTCGGAGCCCGGTTCCCGGTTTTCGGAGCCGTCAGGCCGTGTGCCTCTGTTCGGGACCGCCTAACTACCTCCGTTTGCTCCGGTTTTTGGTATGCATCTTATCTACTCCCTTTTGAGGGACACTATGGTCTGAGAGATCCACTTTGTGGTCGAACACCACTCCCGGTGCCTAACAGTCAGTTTTCGGGGCCTCGGACTGCGCGTTTCGGCCCCCGAACCTTCATTTTGCATCGGTTTTCGTTCATTTTTGGCAGGGACCTCTGTTTCATCACCAGGAAGGTCATAGAAGGGTGGGAGGCCAGTAATTGTTTCAGCAACCAGTTATATTCCTTCATCGCCCTCCGACGCCCATTTTTCTCACTTCAAAGCCAATGTTGACCACCCTAAGGCCACTTTCTTCAGCTCCAAACCACATATTTGTGTTGTACACACCTGGGAGGACACAAATATCACATGGCCGGCCAGTAATTCCACCTGAACCTTTTGAACCCCTTTGAAAAATGGCTTGTTCTCTCTCCTGTTTCACTTCCTCCAATTTTGGACCACAGGGCTGTGTTGAGGGCATCTAGGAGGACACCAATTTGTGGTGGCCGGCCATTAATTCACCTTAGCCTTTTTGACCCTTGGCCGGCCGGCCATGGGGGGTGGCCGGCCGGCCACCTGCAGCTCCAAAACCTGGCCGGCCTTGCTCCTCAGGGTGAGTACATTACAGCTATATACTTTTTTCCCCCCAAAAATCTGTATCCGGGGGGGACAACTTTTGGGGGGAAACTTGGCTTGTTTTCCCCCCATTTTTTTCCCTCCTTTTCTCCCCCTCTTTGGTCTATATAACTGGCCTCCAGCATTGGTCCAAGGGTTGGAAAAATTGTCTTGAAGCCTTGCATACATACCTCCATTCATCTCCCACTTCCAAGCTCCAAACATCCAAGTTCTACCCCTTTTTCACACCACCACCTAGCACTACACTACCACTTCCATTTCCAGCAGGTTGGAGGTCTTCTCAGAGGCTAGGATGCAGCTTTTCTTGGTCCAAGAGGTAGCAAAGGCTTAGTCTTCAAGGGTAAGCATCATTTCCCCCTTTTTTAGCTCATTTTTCCAAGTTTTCTTAGCCCTCTTTGCTTACTGTTTTGAGCTCCGGCCATAACTGGAAATATCATTTTTTTGAGCTCATTTTTCTGTTTCATTAAGGGTCTTACCCTGTTTGGGACCCCCATCTTGCACTTGCTTCATTAACCTTCTTTATGCCATAATTTTGCATAGTATTTTTGGCCTATGAGTAATCTGTTTTGGAGGATGATATAAACTGTAATTGAGATTATTTTAAGCTCTTCTTCAACATTGAATAAGGGCTCACCACTGTTTGGGACCTCCATGTACCATTTGCAATTGTACCCCTCTTTGGTCCCCATTTTTGCATGATTTATTAGCCTATTGTGTCTCTATTTTTGGACTTTGTTCTGAACTAAAAATGGCCATATTTTGACCCCCTCTTCATGTTTCATTAAGGGTCTATGGCTGTTTGAGACACCCTTTGTATACTTCATGTTATAGCCCTTTTGATGGCCTCATTTTGCATGATATTTTGAGCCTATTTGTATACTGTTTTGGGGCTGGTTCTGAACTGTAAAAAGCCTTATTTTGGGTCCCTCTTCAACATTTTTGAAGGGCCCTTACTTTTTTGAGACCTCCATGCACCACTTGCTTCTTTGCCCCTTTGTTGGCCTATTTCTTGCATAGCATTTTGAGCATACTTGTATCTGCTTTTGGAGTTTGTCATAAACTGTAATACATCATATTTTTGGCCCCTCTTCAATATTGTAGAAGGCCCCTCCTCTGTTTGGGGCCATAATTTGTGACTTGCTTCATTACCTCCCTTGCGGAGCCATTTTTGTATGCTAATTTAGTCCCACTTGTGCTCACTGTTTGGCCATGCTTTAAACTGTATAAATGCTTGTCTCGGGGCTGCCTTGCTTCTGTCTTTTCATTTCATATTCAAATTATATATGCATTGTATAGTTATAGGCCATTTCATGCGCCAAAACCCGTGTTTCGGGACTCGTTTCATGCATCGGGTTTCGTTTTACCGGGTTTCGGGGCTGTTTTGCATCTCATTTTACCTCTGATTTTTGCATGATAATATGCCATTTTTTGTGTTTTGCCATGTCTTGTTAGAGTGGCATTCCGTGCCGTAGGTTTGGTTCTCGATTTGCGTGCACGCATGCACGCATCTCGAGTTGTCTCATTTTCATCATTATGGCCTCCTATGTGAGTGTGGCCAAGGTCCACTTGTGTTGGTGTAAGCCCATATTGCATTGTGTATGCCATTTCATTCCATAGCATTGCGTATGCTAGGCCGTATATTAGCGCATTGCGTATGCCATGTTTCCTCGTGCATCGTGTATGCCATTTCATAGCCTTTCGCATGTTAGGTAGTATCTTAGTTGCATATCATGCATATTGCATCGTGTTCGGGATAGGAGTTAGCCCGGACACGGGAAACGAGGTACGTTCCGTACTCCGAGTGACGGAACGTGTCTCAATTCCCCAGTCACCGACACTCCGGATTATCCGTGATGGAGTTAGGTTTTGTTGTATTTTCATATGCATTCATTTCATATTGAGTTGTGCAATTCGACTCCTCGGCCATCATGCATCGATATGCGTGATTGGTGGCACGAGGATCGAGACATGCATACATTTGTGAAAATACATTGCCATGCCCCTTCCCTGCTCTCTGTTGCAGTAAAATGAAGAATCAGCAACTTTTCGGAGCTTGGCACACATTTCAAGAACAGGTGCAAACAGAGGCTAATTGGGGCATTGTCATGGATTTCCGCACAAAGGCGACCCGAACATGCATCATTCATCACCCGGAGCGGAATCAAGGCAGTCCTTGGCTTGCATGCCAGTTTTACAGCTTTCTTAGTTAATTTGTTAATTAATTAGGAATTTGTACATATTTTGGACTGTAATATTCTTTTATTCGGGACTGTATATTTATTCGGACCCTCTGCGCGAGGGCATAATTGTAATAAGTGTGGGTGAGTGTAATGTATGTCTTCCAACCCCACGTCTTTCTTCCCTTTTATTTACCTGCTTATGATGGTTAGATTAGGGCTTGTTTCAATTAGCATACAGTATGATAGCATGTTTGCATTCATTCATCTGTCTTGCACGCACCGGGATCGGCGCATCATACTAACTGCATTTATATTTCAATTCCAAATTGAATACTTGTTAGCTGTAGCATTCCATATGCCATGTTTAGAATAGCCGAGCCTGCTATAATTGCATTTTTGCATGTGTTGCATTAGGCATTTCTGTATAATTAGGATCATGCATGATTTCTAATCAGTTTTTGTTTTGGCTTGGAGTACTCGGTGAGTTTTATGCTTTAGCATCCTTGCATGCGTGTGAGTGACTGCCATGAATAGTATGCTTACCATGAGGCTAACTGCTTATGTGATGCCTTGAATGCCTGTGGGTGAAGGTTGGGTTGGTTGGATTGGAACAAATCATTGACTGTGTGTTTTAAGCCCACTAGATAGTGGCAAAACCATCTTTTTAAGCCCACCTGAGGGTGGCAAAATCTGCATTTTAAGCCTACCTGCGGGTAGCACCATCAAACAATTTTCAAACAAACAAACATGAAATGTTTTGTTCTAATTCAGGCGACCCAGTCTATACTTGTATGCTGTGCGCATCACATAGTAAATTGTGACACTCCGTATTTTTGAAGTATTAGTATTTAGTGAATGGTATTGGTGGTTTATTATGATAATTTAGTGGTGAGATTTTTAGATAAGAATCTAATTTTAAATTATTTATTTGTATTTATCTCATCCCTTTTATATCTATCATACATTTTATATCTATCATATTATTATTTATTCTGATATAATAATAAATTGATTTTCTCCACAATTCCCCATGAAAAAGAAACAAAAAAAAAATATGAAACAAACCAAACCGTGGGCTATTGCTACCCACTGACTTGATACCCCAATACCACCATCCATCTTTTCATTTACATTCTTTTAATTTTTTTTTATTCCTCCTTCATTCCTTTATCCCTCTATAAATCAGCAGCGTAAGGGGAGCTCTCACAATCCTTCATTCATTCATTCGGCTCTTCCACATTCATAAATTATGTAGAGTAAAAATATTAAGATTAGGTATGGGAGTGTTTAGAGTGAAAATGAGTGTTTTATAAAATAAATAAATAAAGTGAAAGTTGTAGATTTTATTAAATTATACATACTTTATGTTTTAGAAGTTTGATCAAAGTTATTTTTGGAGATCCATGGAGCAATTTCAGATTTATGGTGACGACGTCAATTATTTTGAGGTAAATTCGAGTTGTATACAATATGCTTTATTTAAATCTCTTTGCAAAGAGTTTTCTATTTTTAATCATCCTCAATTTCTAATCTACTTGATTATTGTGGTAAAATCACTTGTTGTTGAATCGTTGATATTCTGATCATTTGGTAAAATTCTCTACAAATATTCTGTGTTAAATGGTGATTTATCTGACTGAATGACATATAAATACTCCGTACATGGATCGAGTGAATCTTATTAATTGTTTACACCAATATGCCCGGATAAGCGTGGAGCTTGGGTGAGGTGGGTGAATAAATGAATTTATTCACTAGTCATGTACTGAGTAAGACTGGATATTTGGTCTAGATAAATTATGGTTGCATTGTTGTGCAATTTGGTAAATTGCTTGATTATCGTATCGTTGATTTAGTGTCATAAATTGTTGGATTCCTGTTAATTTATTCTGTATCCGAGCCTTATATTCCTGTCGTATTGTATACTTCCCGAATTAATTTATTTTTCAGGTGCGGGGCATATTTTAGTGGAGCTCAAAATTGAGATTAAAAAGATTTATTAATATAGAGATTTGGGACCCACCACTGTAATTATTAAATTTGAAGATAGTTGTAATATTGTTTATTTTGAAGGTAATTAGAATATTTGGAGGATATTGTACCATTTGGAGACAATTTTGTAATTATTATTTTTGGGAGCAAAACTTGTATTTTTTTTTTAGGCTATTTTAGCGTATTTAACGACCCGGGAGTGGGGCGTCACATAAATCTAGGCTAGTAACTGGAATAAGAACGCACAATGTTTTCAAAATCAGATATCATGGTTAGTAGAGGCCGGTCTTTGACCGGGCGAGCGGGGGTGCTCACAAAGTGAACTTCCCCAATCGTACCCAAGTTCTCGAGCCGAGGCAACTTTGGTGATGATGGACACGTGGCCTTTGGCACCGAGTCAGGGTTTTCTAAATTTCCCAAAAATAAAATATTTAGGTGGCGACTCTGTATCTGGCAAAGCAGTCCATGTTTGGCACTTCTTTTCAAAAAAATCTGTTTTCAAAATCGATTTGCCGGATTTGGACTCTTTGGTTCAAGATTAAGAACTGTGACATTTGAGTCCTTGAACTGTAGTGACCCCAATATGAACGGAACGGGACTTAACCCTCCCGGGGCGTTCGAGGATGTCTACACCAGGTATTGAGCCTACGACTGAACACAGCAAAACGACTCAACAAGGAAATAAAAGGCACACAACCTAGACACATCGAGTAACACTCGAAACGACTCAAAACAAGAATCGAGATAAAACAAAAAAAGACACGACACTCAGACGTGCACAGGGAGCCTGTTTCACCGGGTAGTGTTTCCCACCCTTTCTCATTTGTGATTCTCAGATCACTCTGGCACTCAATCTCTTGTTTTCTAAAAAAGCCCTTTTCTCACTTTTTCTCTCATCGCACATCTCTCTATTCTTCAATCTCTCATTTTTCAATCCTTCCCCTGGGTGGTTGATTGATACACAGGAAGTTGTGGGCTCTTGACCCTAGCATTCCGCTAGATTCTTCTTTTTCTGCACGCAGCTAGTGAGTTTCTCCACAGAGGGGCTGTGCTACAACTGGGTGTGTAGCAAATCTACAGCTGACATCGGTTGACGATGCTCTGCTGGGGAGTTTGGACGTGATCAAATTTGTCCAGATGAGGGAGTGGAATATCTTGATCCATTCCAGTTCATGCTTCGCACTTGGCTTGATACCTCGTTGCTCAGAGGGTGAAAGAACTTTCAGCCCTTTGTTGTCGCCTTCAATTGTGCCTTTTCTGGCAGGTAGAGTGCCCTTCTTCGCAAGTATGGTGCCCTTTCTGGCAAGTATGTTGACAAGGGGGAAAAGACAGAACACCTGACTCAACTGTGCCCCTAGTTCATCATTTCGACCATTTTTTGTTTTTGGCTTTCTACTAAAACAATTTTGACCAAAATGAGAGTTAGATTAACATGCTTGTTCAATTTTCTGATTTAAAATCATGCAAGTTAGGCTGTGAGCACTGAAAATTTTTCCTTTTTGGGGTCCAAGAAATGGTCCAGTTTTGGAAAAATGGAATAATTTTTGAGAGAAAATTAGTCAACCTCATTAAAAATTCTCAAAAACTATTTTTGCAAACGGCCACTGCTCAACGAGCACGGAACCCGCTCTTGAGATGCACAACCTCAGATCTGAAGGAAAATTGCCCCTTGCTTGAAGAGAGCTGCATGGCAACGGAAAGTTGCCCCTTGTTTGAACGACACTGCGGCGCATTGAATGGCAACGGAAAGTTGCCCCTTGTTTGAATGGCACCGCAGCGCATTGTAGTCAGTTCTCAGAGTGACGAACACAACCAAATCCTCAGATACAGAGAAGACAAAGATGACCAGAACCATCGCATGGACACAATCAAATTGAAGTGTTTTACGGCTGGACTTCAGAATGAAGTTGCCTACGTATCCCAAAGATCAGAATCAAGCCTTACGTAGTTCGGGGTAAGGTACACTCGGGTATTTAACCTCTCCTTTTTATGCTCTAACTCGCCACCTAAATATTTTATTTTTAGGAAATTTAGGAAACCCTGACTCGTTTGCCTAAGGCCACGTGTCCGTCATCACCAAAGTTGCCTCGGCTCGGGAACTTGGGTACGATTGGGGAAGGTCACTTCGTGAGCACCCCCGCTCGCCCAATCAAAGATCGGCCTCTACTAACCATGATATCTAGTTTTGAAAACTTTGTGTGCTTTTATTCCTGTTATTAGCCTAGATTTACTATGTGATGCGCACAGCATACAAGTATAGACCGGGTCGCCTGAATTGGAACAAAACATTTCATGTTTGCTTTTGAAAGATGGTTTGCTACCCGCAGGCAGGCTTAAAAGGCAGATTTTGCCACCCTCAGGTGGGCTTAGAAAACATGGTTTTGCCACTATCTAGTGGGCTTAAAACTCACAATCGATGATTTGTTCCAATCCAAACAACCCAACCTTCACCCACAGGCATTCAGGCAGATATATCACATAAGCAAATAGCGTCATGGTAAGCATGCTATCATGGCAATCACTCACACGCATGCAAGGATGCTAAAGCATAAAAACTTACCGAGTACTCCAAGCCAAAACAGAAACTGATTAGAAATCATGCATGATCCTAATTATACAGAAATGCCTAATGCAACACATGCAATAATGCAACTATAGCAGGCTCGACTATTCTAAACATGGCATATGGAATGCTACAGCTAACATGTATTCAACTTAGAATTGAAATACAAATGCAGTTAGTATGATGCGCCGAGCCCGGTGCATGCAAGACAGATGAATGAATGCAAACATGCTATCATACTGTATGCTAATTGAAACATGCCCTAATCTAACCATCATAAGCTGGTAAATAAAAGGAAAGAAAGACGTGGGGTTAGAAGACATACATCACAGTCACGCACACTTATTACAATGATGCCCTCGCGCAGAGGGTCCGAAAGAATAATATACAATCCCGAATAGTATAGTCCAAATAAATAATACAGTCCAAAATATGACAAATTCCTAATTAATTAACAAATTAACTAAGAAAACAATAAACTGGCATACAAGCCAGGGACTGCCTTGACTCTTCTTCAGATGATGAATGATGCATATACGGGTTGCCTTTGCGCGGAAATCCACTGTGATGCCCCAATTAGCCTCTGTTTTGCAATAGTTTTTGGAAAGCGCGCCAAGCCCCGGAAGACTATTGATTCTTGATTTGCTGCAACAGAGAGCAGGAAAGGGGCATGGCAATGTATTTTCACAAATGTATGCATGCCTCGATCCTCGTGCCACCAATCACGCATCTCGATGCATGATGGTCGAGGAATCGAATTGCACTACTCAATATAGAATGAATGCACATGAAAACTCAACTAGACCTAACTCCATCATGGATAATCCGGAGTGTCGGTGACTGGGGAATTGAGACACGTTCCGTCACTCGGAGTACGAAACGTACCTCGTTTCCCGTGCTCGGGCTAACCCCTATCCCGAACATAATGCAATATGCATGACATGCATGAAATGCAACTAAGATACATCCTAACATGCAACATGCTATTAAATGACATACACGATGCACGAGGTAACACAATGCACTAACATACAACCTAGCATACACAATGCTATGGAATGAAATGGCATGCACAATACAGTATGGACTTACACTAACACAAGTGGACCTCGGCCACACTCACATAAGAGGCCATTAGATGAAAATGAGACACTCGAAATGCGCGCACACGTGCACGCAAACCGAGGACCGACCCTAAGGCACGAATGCCACTCTAACATGACATGGCAAAGCATGGAATATGGCATACTATCATGCAAATTTCAGAGGCAATAAGTGATGCAAAACAGCCCCGAGAGATGGCAAAACAACACCCGATGCATGGAATAAGTCCCGAAACATGGAATTAGGCATACGAAATGACCTATGACTATGCAATGCATGCATTATTTGAACATGGAATGTGAAGACATAATCAAGAAAGCCCAAAAATAAGCATTTTCACAGTTCTAAGCAAGGCCAAACAGCGAACGCAAATGGGGCTAAACTAGCATGCAAAAACGGCCCCGAAAGCAAGATAATGAAGCAAGTGACAGCTGCTGACCCTAAACAGAGAAGGGCCCTTCTACAATGTTGAAGAGAGGCTCAAAATATGATGTTTTACATTTTATTATCAGAGCCAAAACAGTGTACAAGTATGCTCAAAACACTATGCAAGATAAGGCCAAAAAGAGGGCTATAACACAAACTATAAAAAGCATGCCTCAAACAGTAAAAGACCCTTAATGAAACATGAAGAGGGGGTCAAAATGAGGTCATTTTTAGTTTGGACCAGAGTCCAAAAACAGGAGCATAAGAGGCTAACAAATCATGCAAAAATGGGGCCAAAAGAGGGATATAAAGGCAAGTGACAAAAGGAGACCCTAAACAGTGATGAGCCCTTCAACAATGTTGAAGAAGGGCTCAAAATAAGCTACTTCACAGTTTACAACATGCCTTAAAACAGTTTACATATAGACCAAAAACAACATGCAAGAAAATGGCATATTAGGGAGATAATGAAGCAAGTGTAACAAGGAGGCCTCAAACAGTGAGAGGCGCTTAATGAAACATGAAAAATAGCTCAAAAAAAGCCTATCTCCAGTTAGGGTCGGAGCCCAAATATGCAAGCATAAGGAGCTAAAATATAGACCAAGAAAAGAGCAAAAAGAGGGAAAATAAGACTCACCCTTGAAGACTAGTCTTTCATCAACTCTTGGTCCAAAAATCTGAGCTTTCAACCTCTTCAAAAGAGTCCCAAAGTGCTGGAATGGAGGATGGAGGTCTTGTGCTATGAGTTGGTGTGTAAAAATGGTGTAAGAGTCAAAGGGTTTTGATGGTTAGAATGTAGAGAGAGAGAGAGATTTAATGTGAGAGCTCCACACCAAAATTTTCTAACCCCTAAAACCAGCTGGGAGTGCTGGTTATATAGGCCAAAAGAGGGAGAAAAAAAGGAGGGGAAATTCAAATTCAAATTTCCCCCCAAAAAGGCCAAAAAGTGAGATAAAGAGGCAAATGGTAGCTGCTGGTCTCAAACCGATGAGAGCCCTTCAACAAAGTTGAAGAGGGACTCAAAACAAGACATTTTGTAGTTTATGACCAAGTCCAAAACAGCCCACAAGTAAGCCTAAAACACCATGCAAAAATAGGCCTAAAAGAGGGTTTAAACACAAAGTGTAAAAAGGGAGCTTCAAATAGCAAAAGGTCCTTAATCAAATATGAAAAGGAGCTCAAAATATGACTATTTCTAGTTTGGGTCGGAGCCCAACAATGCTTGCAAGCAAGGCTCGGGGGCCAAAACGCGCAGTCTGGGGCCCCGAAAACTGACTGTTAGACACCGGAAGTGGTGTTCGACCACGAAGTTGGTCTCTCGGACAACAGTGCCCCTCAAAAGGGAGTAAATAAGATGTATGCCAAAAACCGGGGCAAACGGAGGTGGTTAGGCAGTGTCGAACCGAGGCACACGGCCTGACGGCTTTGAAAACCGGAACCGGGCTCCGAAATGGGAAAACTGGCCTACGACCACGAAAAGTAGCCCACGGCCACTGAGAGATGATCTACGAGACCTCTCCCTCCCTTCGGGAAGAGAAAACAGAGAAAATGGAGCTTGGTTCGCAAACCGAGGCAAAGCACAAAAGAGTCCGGAAGTCCGGAGGCAAGGCTCGTAGCCGGGACTCCGCAACCTCAGAACGAGCACAATATGCAACATCACCAAGCACTCAATTGGTGACGTCTGAGTCTTAAGGTCAGTCAAAAATGGGTTGTCTACAGTTGCCCCTCTTTGACAGAACTCGAAAGTCATAAGAATGACGGGAGTGAATGTCCAAGCCCAGAGACGACCCATTTTTGACAAGGCCGAAGACTTAGACAAAACAGACAGGATAGACAAAGATGTGCCCTCAGGCATGCCCGCAGGCAGTGGTAAAATGCAAATGATATGCGGGAAGATTTTGATAATTGGACTTACACGCTACGCGAAGCCGGTTTGAAAATTGGACTTATACGCTACGCGAAACCGGTTTGAAAATTGGACTTATACGCTACGCAAGCCGGTTTGAAGATTGGACTTATACGCTGCGCGAAGCCGGTTTGAAGATTGGACTTATATGCTACGCGAAGCCGGTTTGAAGATTGGACTTATACGCTATGCGAAGCCGGTTTGAAAATTGGACTTACACGCTAAGCGAAGCCGGTTTGAAGATTGGACTTATACGCTAAGCGAAGCCGGTTTGAAGATTGGACTTATACGCTAAGCGAAGCGAAGCCGGTTTGAAAATTGGACTTACACGCTATGCGAAGCCGGTTTGAAAATTGGACTTATATGCTACGCGAAGCCGGTTTGAAGATTGGACTTATACGCTACGCGAAGCCGGTTTGAAAATTGGACTTACACGCTATGCGAAGCCGGTTTGAAGATTGGACTTACACGCTACGCGAAGCCGGTTTGAAAATTGGACTTATACGCTACACGAAGCCGGTTTGAAAATTGGACTTACACGCTACGCGAAGCCGGTTTGAAAATTGGACTTACACGCTACGCGAAGCCGGTTTGAAGATTGGACTTACACGCTACGCGAAACCGGTTTGAAGATTGGACTTATACGCTACGCGAAGCAAGTTTGAAGATTGGACTTACACGCTACGCGAAGCCGGTTTGAAGATTGGACTAACACGCTACACGAAGCCGGTTTGAAGATTGGACTAACACGCTACGCGAAGCCGGTTTGAAGATAGGACTTATACGCTAAGCGAAGCCGGTTTGAAGATTGAACTTATACGCTAAGCGAAGCCGGTTTGAAGATTGGACTTATACGCTACGCGAAGCCGGTTTGAAGATTGGACTTATACGCTACGCGAAGCCGGTTTGAAGATTGGACTTATACGCTACGCGAAGCCGGTTTGAAAATTGGACTTATACGCTACGCGAAGCCGGTTTGAAAATTGGACTTATGCGCTACGCGAAGCCGGTTTGAAAATTGAGGATTCATGCAATGCACTGTAATGTAGTGGCTAAAATGCAATGTAATAGCTAAGAGGTAAAGGTACCTTACAGGGGTAATTGGCAATGACTTACCTCATGCTACTGGGGATCTCTTGTTTCTTCTTGATTGAACCACAGGTACTACTTTTTTCCCTGACTATGGTCGCAGCTTTCCCTATTCTCCAACAGGGTGACACACTAGGTTGGATCAGTATCCAGAATTGAGGCGCATACAGATGCTATCTCAATCTATGGGGCTGCCATACAGATTTCAAGCCGAGGATATACCCCTGGGTATTTAAACCAGACTTTAGTCTCGGAAATCCCGAGCCTTTGTGTTCTAGGCATGAGCCATTCGAACTCTAGTTTCCACCGTCTCAGTTGGTCTCCTAGGAACTCACCGCTAATACAGGCAGGTGGCTATACCAGACCACCGGAAGTCGTTCGGGCACGACAAACACCAAAGGAATTGCACCTTTAGAGGATTTAAGGTCTCCTAGACCGGAAAGTGCACAAGATGGTGCGATGAAATGCAAGTAAAATGCAAGTACGATGCGCAAAATAGCGCGAATGATGATGCAGGATTTAAGGTCTCCTTAGACCGGAGGATTTAAGGTCTCCTAGACTAGACAGTAAAGCAGATACGATGCAATGGATGTAATAGATGTGATACAATAGATAATAGATGCGATGCAATAGAGAGTGCAATAGATGCAAAATGGTGACGTACTCCAACCACGCTGGACTTGTGAGTGGAGGAAGAACAAAGAAAATCAATCAGAAGCGTATTCCACGCAACCTAAGATAAATTCCAAACACGCTGAAATCGTGTGCGGAAGGGGAGGCTCCAATCACGCTGAAATCGTGAGAAGAGGTAAACAAAAACAACCCGCCCAGCGTGTCTACAACGCAACCTGGGATAAATTCCAAACACGCTGAAATCGTGTGAGGAAAAGAACACTCAAACCACGTTGAAATCGTGAGAAGAGGTTCAAAAACAACCGCTCAAGTGCGCACACAACGCAACCTGAGATAAATTCCAAACACGCTAAAATCGTGTGAGAAACGGGACACTCAAACCACGCTGAAATCGTGAGAAGAGGTCAAAACAATCTGCCCAGCGCGTCTACAACGCAACCTGGGATAAATTCCAAACACGCTGAAATCGTGTGAGGAAAAGAACACTCAAACCACGCTGAAATCGTGAGAAGAGGTCTGAAAACAACCGCTCAAGCGCACGCACGACGCAACCTGAGATAAGATCCAAACACGTTGAAATCGTGTGAGGAACGGGACACTCAAACCACGCTGAAATCGTGAGAAGAGGTCTGAAAACAACCGCTCAAGCGCGCACATGACGCAACCTGAGATAAGATCCAAACACGCTGAAATCGTGTGAGGAACGGGACACTCAAACCACGCTGAAATCGTGAGAGGAGGCCCAAACAACAACCGCCCAGATGCGCGCACAACGCAACCTGAGATGAATTCCAAACACGCTGAAATCGTGAGAGGAGGTCCAAAAAACAACCGCTCAAGTGCGCGCACAATGCAACCTGAGATAAATTCCAAACACGCTGAAATCGCGTAAGGAACGGGACACTCAAACCACGCTGAAATCGTGAGAAGAGGTCAAAAAACAACCGCTCAAGTGCGCGCACGACGCAACCTGAGATAAGATCCAAACACGCTGAAATCGTGTGAGGAACGGGACACTCAAACCACGCTGAAATCGTGAGAGGAGGCCCAAACAACAACCGCCCAGATGCGCGCACAACGCAACCTGAGATGAATTCCAAACACGCTGAAATCGCGTAAGGAACGGGACACTCAAACCACGCTGAAATCGTGAGAAGAGGTCTGAAAACAACCGCTCAAGTGCGTGCACAACGCAACCTGAGATAAATTCCAAACACGCTGAAATCGCGTAAGGAACGGGACACTCAAACCACGCTGAAATCGTGAGAAGAGGTCAAAAAAAAACCGCTCAAGTGCGCGCACAACGCAACCTGAGATAAATTCCAAACACGCTGAAATCGCGTAAGGAACGGGACACTCAAACCATGCTGAAATCGTGAGAAGAGGTCCAAACAAGCCCGCCTAGTGCGTCTACAACGCAACCTGGGATAAATTCCAAACACGTTGAAATCACGTAAGGAAGAACCAAACTCTAACCACGCTGAAATCGTGAAAAGAGGTAAACAACACGGGAGCGTGTTCCACGCAACCTAAGTTAAGCCCCGGGGGACAACGATCCCAAACGCTGCTTAGCGTAAAAGGATAAACAATAAGAGGTAACACAAGATGCAAATAAATGCAATAAGTGTGATGATACGATACATGTTGCAAACAATACGGAGCTTGATGTTTAAGGAATCCAATAAACAAACAAAGCGGCACTTTCGAAAGCACCTCATGGAGTGAGTGGCGGTAAACCGCTTTATTCTGATGGGGAATGGTACTCAGGGAGAGCACTTCTGATCGCCATTCTGGCTTGAAACAGTGAAACAGTCAACACAGTATTCTGTTCACTTTGAAAACACAGCTCGTATCGGCATATGTAGACAAGCCCGCGGGGGGACCTCGCTACAGCTCGGACTCGATTTGTTGTCACGGTTCTTAATCTTGAACCAAAGAGTCCAAATCTGGTAAATCGTTTTGAGAAAACAGATTTTTTGAAAGAAGTGCCAAACATGGACTGCTTTGCCAGATACAGAGTCGCCACCTAAATATTTTATTTTTGGGAAATTTAGGAAACCCTGACTCGTTTGCCTAAGGCCACGTGTCCAAGCTACATTCTAACCCTTTGCAAGAGGCTTAAAGGCCAAAATTTCTAACCCTTTGCAAGGGGCTGGAGCTGCTGTATATGTAGGCAAAAGGGGAGAAAAGAGGGGGGAAAACAATCCAAGTTTCCCCCCAAAAAGGCCAAACCCTCGGACATGGGTGATGTGCAAAACAAAATACATAGCTAGAACACACTTGGGAGGGGGATAATGGCCGGCTAGTTTAAATGGACAAAAAAGATCATCCACCAGAAAAAGGTGGCCGGCCGGCTACTTTTTCTGGGTTTTCTGGCCGGCCAGCTACTTTCTCTGGCTTTTCTGGCCGGCCAGCTACATTCAGGACAAAAAAAGTGGGCTGCCGAAAAGAAAAGTGACCGGTGGGTGATTGGGAAGTCCAAATGTGGCCGTTCAAGTGTCCAAATTGAAGCCCTGGAAGTTAGCTTTCCAATGGCCCAAACCTTGCATCAAAATTCCGCCTGTGGAAAAAGTTATGCCCGTTTCCGTGAAGCCGCGCAGATTCGGTCCCAACCGGAGTGATGCCCTACTTCAATCAACCATATCTCCCCTATCCGGATTTGGATTTAGGAGATTCTTGAGTGCAAAATGAAGCCCAGGAAGTCTTATTTCCAACGGTGGTGGCCTCATAGCTTGATTCCAAGTATGAAAATGAATAGGCCCGATTCGGCGAGGGCTGTCCGATTCTCTCTTAACGATTCATGCCCATTTTCTCCCCCAAGTGGATTTCTTCCTTCTTCTCCTCTTTTATTCAATTTCAAACCCCTAAGTAAGGTGTTTTCAAAGATTTTTCAAAGATTTCATCTCTCTTTCATTCATTCCCACTTTGTCCTTGCTCGGTTTACCGAAAAGGGCAACATTTGACAAAATACGAGCCTCGGAACATCGTAAAAACTTTATTTTCAAAATGTTTTGAAAGAGAGGGTTTTAAGATCTAAAATCTTTTGATCAAGATTGTTTTGGTCCAAAAAGGGGTATGAAGTTGTGGTTTGACTCTCTTTTTGCCAAAGAAATTGAACATTTGCCCTGCACATCTTTCATCACTGAGCAAACCATCAGTCGCGTCCAAGTCTTATGGACGGTCAAAAATGGGGTGTCTACAGTTGCCCCTCTTTGACAGAACTCGGAAGTCATAACAATGACGGGAGTGAGTGTCAAAGCCCAGAAACGACCCATTTTTGACAAAGTCGAAGACTTGGACAAACAAACAAAATATAGATAAATAAATGGTTGTGCCCGCAGGCTGCCTACGTATCCCCTTGCAAGGAATCAAACCAGCGTAGTTCAGGGGCAGGATGTAAAATGATATGCAGGAAGATTTTGATAATTGGACTTATACGCTACGCGAAGCCGGTTTTGAAAATTGGACATATACGCTACGCGAAGCCGGTTTGAAGATTGGACTTATACGCTACGCGAAGCCGATTTGAAAATTGGACTTATACGCTACGCGAAGCCGGTTTGAAAATTGGACTTACACGCTACGCGAAGCCGGTTTGAAAATTGGACTTATACGCTACGCGAAGCCCGTTTGAAGATTGGACTTATACGCTACGCGAAGCCGGTTTGAAAATTGGACTTATACGCTACGCGAAGCCGGTTTGAAAATTGGACTTACACGCTATGCGAAGCCGGTTTGAGAATTGGACTTACACGCTACGTGAAGCCGGTTTGAAAATTGAGGATTCATGCAATGCACTGTAATGTAGTGGCTAAAATGCAATGTAATAGCTAAGAGGTAAAGGTACCTTACAGGGGTAATTGGCAATGACTTACCTCATGCTGCTGGGGATCTCTCGCTTCTTCTTGATTAAACGGCAGGTACTACTTTTCTCCCTGACTATGGTCGCAGCTTTCCCTATTCTCCAACAGGGTGACAGACTAGGTTGGATCAGTATCCAGAATTGAGGTGCATACAGATGCTATCTCAATCTATGGGGCTGCCATACAGATTTCAAGCCGAGGATATATCCCTGGGTATTTAAACCAGACTTTAGTCCCGGAAATCCCGAACCTTTGTGTTCTAGGCATGAGCCATTCGAACTCTAGTTTCCACCGTCTCAGTTGGTCTCCTAGAAACTCACCGCAAACACAGGCAGGTGGCTATACCAGACCACCGGAAGTCGTTCGGGCACGACAAACACCAAAGGAATTGCTAGAGGATTTAAGGTCTCCTAGACCGGAGAGTGCACAAGACAGTGTGAGTAAGGTGAATGCATAAAGTAGTGTGATACAGGTAAAGTGCGCAAGATAGCGCGATGCAACGCACTAACAAGTGCAGGTGAGATGCGCAAGATAGCACGATAAAATGCATGCACAATGCAAGTAATGTGCACAAAATAGTGCGATGCGCAAAATAGCGCGAGTGAAATGTAATGCACTAACAAGTGCGGGTGGGACGTGCAAGATAGCGCGATAAAATGCATGCACAATGCAAATAATGTGCACAAAATAGTGCGATGCGCAAAATAGCGCGAGTGAAATGTAATGCACTAACAAGTACAGGTGAGACGTGCAAGATAGCGCGATAAAATGCATGCACAATGCAAATAATGTGCACAAAATAGTGCGATGCGCAAAATAGCGCGAGTGAAATGTAATGCACTAACAAGTACAGGTGAGCGCGCAAGATAGCGCGAATGATACAATGCACAAAATAGTGCGATACGCTAAACAGCGCGATTGATTTGAAATGCACAAGATAGTGCGATGTGATATGCAAAGCACATGACAGTGCGATTGAGGTGCGCAAAATAGCGCGAATGATAAACTTCACAGAACAGTGCGATGCGTAAAATAGCGCGAATGTAAACTACACAAGATAGCGCGAATGATAAACTGCACAAAACAGTGCGATTGAGGTGCGCAAAATAGTGCGAATGATGAACTGCACAGAACAGTGCGATGCGCAAAATAGCGCGAATGTAAACTGCACAAAACAGTGCGAATGAGGTGCGCAAAATAGCGCGAATGATAAACTACACAAAACAGTGTGATTGAGGTGCGCAAAATAGCGCGAATGATGAACTGCACAGAACAGTGCGATGCGCTAAACAACGCGAGTGATTTGAAATGCACAAGACAGTGCGATAAAATGTATCTTCTATGCAAGTATGGGGGCATTTTATGCAATATTGAAAGCATATTCTATGTATGAGACAAGCAAAACATATTCTATGCGGAATCGAAAGCAAGCATATTCTATGCATGAATCATAACGATGCGCGGCACGCATGCAACAACAGTGTATATGAAAGTTCACATTCTATGCAATAGAGGAGCATCAAATATGTACTCTGGTGCCTCTAATTTACCTCTTAGAGGACTTTGCAACACACTCAGCTCAAAAAGGGCACACCCTGTTCATATTGGCGAGAGATAACATCTGCATGTGAAACCCTCGGGTGCTGCTTGGACTGCCATTCCGACTTGAAGCAGGCTTACACTTGGGGTCGAGATACACTATACTCCAGAGAAACGGGAGGCCTGAGAAGGTGCACCTGGAATGTAGTCTCGGATTTTGCTAAGGTTGAAACATGCTAAGATGCTCCAAATTTTCCCTCTTTTCTTTTGCTTTACAGTCCGGAACCTAAATAGCTTCAGATAGATCCTTGTTTTACTGTTCTAACATGACCTGGGTTAAAACCTGCGACTTTATGAAAGAACCAATCCTATTTTGCACAATTGTGGAGAACAACACGGCACTCTGAGCACACAACGATTTTTGAAATTGAAATGAGAAAAGGGTTCTTAACCGGGTATTGAGCCTACAACTGACCACAGCCAAAATGGAAAACAAAGGTAAAATAACCTAAACACAACTCAATCAAAGGAAAAACAAGGTAAAATGATCTAAACACATCTGTTGACACTCAAACGACTCAAAACAAGAATCGAGACAAACAAAACAAAAGACACGACACACAGACGTGTTCCAAAGACGAGAGACAACTCAGTTTGCGAGGAGCCAGTTTCTCCGGGTATTGTTTCCCACCCTTTCTTATTTGGTGATTCTCACATCACTCGGCCTTCAGGCTCGGCTTTTCTCACAAAACCCTTTTCCTCACTTTTTTTCTCAGCGCACATCTCTCTATTCTTTAATCTCTCATGTCCAGATGATGGAGTGGAATATCTTGCCCCATTCCAGTTCGTGCTTTGCACTTGGCTTGATACCTCGCTGCTTGGAGGGTGAGAGAGCCTCAGCCCTTTGTTGTTAGCTTCAACTGTGCCCTTTTCTGGCAAGTAGAGTGCCCTTTTGGCAAGTGCGTTGATAAAGGGGAAAAGACAGGGAACCTGACTCAACTGTGTCCCTAGTTCATCATTTTGACCATTTTTTGTTTTTGCTTTCTACTAAAACAGTTTTGACCAAAATGAGAGTTAGATCAACATGCTTGTTCGATTTTTGATTTAAAATCATGCAAGTAGGCTATGAGCACTGAAAATTTTCCTTTTTTGGGTCCATGAAAAGGGTCCAGTTTTGGAAAAGATAGAATGATTTTGAGAAAATAGTCAACCTCAGTAAAAATTCTCAAAAACTATTTTGCAAACGGCCATTGCTCAACGAGCATGAAACCTACTCCTGAGATGCGCAACCTCGGATCCAAAGGAAAACTGCCCCGTGCTTGAAGAGAGCTGCATGGCAACGGAAAGTTGCCCCTTGTTTGAACGGCACCGCGGCGCATTGAATGGCAACGGAAAGTTGCCCCTTGTTTGAATGGCGCCGCGGCACACTGAATGGCAACGAAGAGTTGCCCCTTGTTTGAATGGCGCCGCAGCACACTGAATGGCAACGGAAAGTTGCCCCTTGTTTGGATAGCACCGCGGCGCATTGTAGTCAGTCCTCAGAGTGACGAACACAACCAAATCCTCAGATACAGAGAAGACAAAGATGACCAGAACCATCGCATGGACACAATCAAATTGAAGTGTTTTACGGCTGGACTTCAGGATGAAGTTGCCTACGTATCCCAAAGATGGGAATCAAGCCTTACGTAGTTCGGGGTTAAGGTACACTCGGGTATTAACCTCTCCTTTTTAGGCTCTAACTTTTGCCAAGGCGCCCGTGGGTTTTCGACCTTGCGAGCTTTGTTCTTCTTTCTTTTCTTTTCAATTCTTTTCTTTTTTTCTTTTCTTTTTTTCTTTTCTTTTTTTCTTTTTTTTTTTTTTTTCTTTTCTTTTTTTTTTTTTGTTCTTTTTTTTTTTCTTGCTCTAACTTTTGCCTGGGTCGCCCTTCCGGGTTTTCGGCCCAGCGAGCCTCTCAAGGGTAAAAGTGTAGCTTGGTCCATGCCAAATGGTTGTAGGGTTTCGAAGCCATCCGTATCCAGGAGAGTGGCTGTTGATTTGCAAGAGGACTCATCTTCAGCTCTTCGAGCATGTCTGATATCTTTGCCCCTAGTTCGAAGGGTACTTCTGTTCTAGCTTTGCAAGCTTCTTCTGATCTTCTGATCTTCTTGATCCGACTTTCCTGGCCTCTTGTTCGAGGGCTGCTTCAAATCTGGCCACACAGGCCTCACATCGTAGTTGACCGTTGAACCTTCTGAATTCAAGTTCAAGGTTTGGAAGCGAAGGGGTTGAGTCTCGAGGCTGAGAGCGATCCTAGGCTGCACAATCTCAAGAGCGATTCCACACAGGTCTTCGCAGGACCGCGCAAAACATTTTGTTTTTGAAAATTTTTAAGAAAGCGACAAATCGCTCGCGCTGAAGATAGTGTGAAACCAGTCTGGATCAAGCCAGGGTCCTTCTCAGTACTCACGCTAACAAGCATGATTTCATTCATTAAGGGCTTAGCACGCCTCTCTTTCTCTCAATTGATCAAAGTTTTGCAAATCCCGAGGAATTCCTTCCTCTTCGTTTTCACCGCAGTGTTCAAAAAGTTTTGAAAAACTTAGGTCGTTACAACGACTTCAAGGCACAGAAAAGACAGAGTTCTTAGTCAAATACTGCCATCTTATTCAGAACTTCCGGCATAACTGGCACAAGGCAGAAGCGAACACAAGGATGTGAAAATCACTGCTGTTCATTCAAAGTCTGCTGGCACAACTGGCTCCCTGGCAGAAACAGACTCAAAACAAAACGAAAAGACAAACACAAAACAAAATGGTGATGCCCGAGGTAACACCCCCCCCGGGAATCACCCGACTCCTATACAATAGGACTGACTCGATACAACAAGACAGACCCAAAACAAAAAGACTAACTCAAAACAAAAGGACAGACTCAAAACAAAACAACAAGACTGACCCAATACCCAAGTCAGAATGCAAAATTAACAGCACTTGTACATTGCTCAAAACAGTGCATGCCATCCACCAAGCTGGAGTAATCTGAGCGCCATCCGCAGGTGGTTCATCCCTCGATCACATAATCACATTATCCCCCAAGTTCACTGACCAGTGCCGATAGACTTTGCAGAGCTTAGCGCGACAATGACCCCGTTGTCAATCAAATCTGCACTTCGTGGCGAAGACGAAAGCAATTGTCATGCCATGACCGGTTTGTTGATGGAAGGCAATACTGGGCAGCATCATGTGTAGCCGGAAGAGGGTTCGGGAGAGGCCGAGGCTCAAGGGGTTTGAGATGGCCTTGTCCAACAAGGATTTGGAAAGCTTTGGACAAAGGCATGTGGAGGGCATGGAAGACCCTTTGACCTCGGGGTTGGTACTTCAAGGCTTGTGGATTTTTGCTGGGCGCACCCGCAAAGGGATTGGCAGGTGCTGGCCTGGTTTGCTGATCTCTTCTGAGTGGAGGATTAGAGCTAACAGGATCGTATCTGGTATGACGGCCCTTCTCCGGTTTTCCTTTGATTCGGACTGCCCCTGACTTGAGTAGCGAAAGTGTCATCCACAGTTTTTGCAACAACTGCGAGGACTTGCTCTTTGTTCAGTCCCTCGGCTTTCAAAGCCTCAACAGCAAACATAAGATGTTCATGGGGATCCATGCCCGCCCCTACCTTGTTCTTTCCACTCGCCTCCACTTTGCCAAGGGATTGGCCTTCCTCAAATGCAGCCCGTCCAAGACTGGGGAGCCTTTTGACATGAAATTCCCATATATGGTGTGGTCGATGATGGAGCCAATGTCCCGGAGGCCAGATCTGTCACAGTTCTTTGAAGATCTTTTATCATTCCCATCAACTCAGAAGTAGTGGGTTCTCGGGTTTGAGATGATTGGGGTTCAGGTGCACCCATCATGCATAAGTCCATACTTTCTGGGATAAACACCTCAGGTTTGGGTAGATGGGCCGGGGTGATGTATATGCTGGGGTCATAGGTGGATGGCAGTATATGGATGAGATTGAGGTAGGCAGGAGATGTTTGGTCATTGGGGTCTGAAGGTGGAGCTATCGTCCGGTTGTCGATGAGATTTTGGACCTCATGACGAAGGCGGTAGCAACGGTCGGTGCCATGACCGCGCTGCTGATGGTACATACAGTACTTGGCGGGTTATGTCTGGCTGGGAGTGGGTCGGGAAGAGGTTGAGGATCGAGGGGTTTGAGATGCCCTTTTCCATCAGGAGTTTTAGTGCGCTAGTCAGGCTCATATAGAGGGGGGTGAAAGTTCTGCCCTGAGCTTGGGCTGGGTCGGCTGTTTGCAGGCTTGATTGGCAAAAGGGTTGGCTGGCTGTGGCGACTGTTGATTTCAATGGGTTCGGGAATAGTGCTATTTCCATTGGTACTCCCTGCAATCGCCCTCCTTGTCGGTTCACTTGTTCTGGGAATGATCCCGCTGTTGAACGCATTCTCGACCTGAACCCCCAGTTCATGCAAACTTTTGAAAGTGAATAACGGAGCGACTATCAATTTCTGCAACATATCATGCTCGAGGTTCCGCACCATCATCTGCACTTGATCCCTCTCAGAAAGGCGGCGATCTGTCATCTATGCTGCCTTTGCTCTCCACCTCGCAACAAATTCACAAAAGGCTCTTTTGGGTTTTGGCGGGTTGCTTCAAGCTCTTGGATGGTCATTTCAACTTGGGTATTGTAGGAATACTGATCGACAAAGGCCTCAGCCAATTCTTCCCAGTTTTGCTTCACTTTGTCCTCCAACTTAGCGTACCAAGTGGCTGCTACACCGACAGGTTCTTCCATACAGAGAGAGTTTTGTGGCTTAGTCAGACCCATCGGCTTAGGACATCCAAGAAAAGTCGGATATGTACCATTGGATCCCCAGACCCGTCGAAACGGTCAATATGTGGCATTTTGAATCTGTCTGGGAGCCGGACGGCAGACTCAGTGTGCCCATCCTCAATGTCGGGAATGGAGTTAAGGCCCTGTGCCTTTTTGAATTGCTTCTCAAGGTTCGCAATTTTCACTGCGGTCAGATCGAGGTCATTAGCATCAAGGGGATAAAGCCTCTCATTAGGCTGCACCAGGGGTCTGAAAACTCGGGCTTGGGTCAACCTTTCTCGAGGATTCGGACACTGCAAATCTTCAACTGGCGGAAGTGGGTCAAAGTTCGGCTGGGGTCCCAAAGCTGGATGTGAGGCAGATGCCCCAGATGGGCGCTGCGTTTCAATACTGGTCTCAGCCTGCATGGCAGTTCCCTGATTTAACGCTGCTACCACGGCCACAAATTCTTCCGAACCCTGTGACATCACGGTCTGCTGAGTCCGAACAAAGGTGATGTGACTGGTGACTGACGGATCAGATGAACCGGTGAGCCCTGACTGGCCTTTCTTTGCCTTGCCTCAGCGAAAGAACACTGGTTGCCCTTGAATTGAATTTCTGACCTAACAAAGTCTATCAGCACTAGTCCAATGTACCCGGGGGATATCGGAGCCTTCTGAAGCTATGGTTCCAGGACTACCCTAGCAAAAGAGAAAATAGAGAGCATCTCAGCCTGATTTCACCAAAACAGATACGAGCATAACAGGATGACTGTGCCCTCTACTGAATTCGCCCCAAAATTCTGCCTAAATCTGATACCCTCGGGTAAAACTGATCCCAAAATACTGAACTGGTGCCCGCAGGCCTGATGCCCAAACTTGAAACTGATACATGCATTCCTGTAGAGACGCACTCTAAAAGCACATAACAAGCAAGTGAGAGCCAAAACACCCCTATGTTGGGGTAGGGTTTCCCTGTCCTATTTTGTCAGGAGCTAGGGTTTCACTACGCACGCAGCGGTTTCAAACAACCTATTCGGGTAAGCAACCTGTCCTAGTTTGGAATGGTCACTATGGATCCGAATATGCACTAGGTCGAATGGTCAAAAAGGGTGCCCCGGTAAAACCGGGGTTTGTGTTCCCATGCTGCAGAGCCCACAGCCGATCAGCCTTATGGTCATGCCTTGACAAGACAAGCCTCCGGCAAATCGTTGGAATGGCATATGGCAAACACGGTGTCCTAGGCGCACCAATGCAAATGCAATGCAAAGAAACACACAAGTGTAGTCAAAACCAGATATCATGAGTTCGAGTCAAGTTCTCTAAATCCCCAGCAGAGTCGCCAGAAACTGTAGACAAGCCCGCGGGGGACCTCGCTACAGCTCGGACTCGATTTGTGTCACGGTTCTTAATCTTGAACCAAAGAGTCCAAATCCGGCAAATCGTTTTGAGAAAACAGATTTTTGAAAGAAGTGCCAAACATGGACTGCTTTGCCAGATACAGAGTCGCCACCTAAATATTTTATTTTTGGGAAATTTAGGAAACCCTGACTCGTTGCCTAAGGCCACGTGTCCGTCATCACCAAAGTTGCCTCGGCTCGGGAACTTGGGTACGATTGGGGAAGGTCACTTCGTGAGCACCCCGCTCGCCCGGTCAAAGATCGGCCTCTACTAACCATGATATCTTTTTTGAAAACATTGTGTGTTCTTATTCCGGTTATTAGCCTAGATTACTATGTGATGCGCACAGCATACAAGTATAGACTGGTCGCCTGAATTGGAACAAAACATTTCATGTTTGTTTTGAAAATGGTTTGCTACCCGCAGGTAGGCTAAAATGCGGATTTGCCACCCTCAGGTGGGCTTAGAAAACATGATTTTGCCACTATCTAGTGGGCTTAAAACAAACATTTGATGAATTGTTCCAATCCAAATAACCCAACCTTCACCCACAGGCATTCAGGCAGTTATATCACATAAGCATAGCCTCATGGTAAGCATGCTATTCATGGCAGTCACTCACACGCATGCAAGGATGCTAAAGCATAAAAACTCACCGAGTACTCCAAGCCAAAACAGAAGCTCATTAGAAATCCATGCATGATCCTAGATATACAGAATGCCTAATGCAACACATGCAAAATGCAAACTATAGCAGGCTCGGCTATTCTAAACATGGCATATGGAATGCTACAGCTAACATGTATTCAACTTGGAATTGAAATACAAATGCAGTTAGTATGATGCGCCGAGCCCGGTGCATGCAAACAGATGAATGAATGCAAACATGCTATCATACTGTATGCTAATTGAAACATGCCCTAATCTAACCATCATAAGCAGGTAAATAAAAAGGAAGAAAGACGTGGGGTTGGAAGACATACATCACACTCACCCACACTTATTACAATTATGCCCTCGCGCAGAGGGTCCGAATAAATATACAGTCCCGAATAAAAGAATATTACAGTCCAAATAATACAGTCCAAAATGTGTACAAATTCCTAATTAATTTACAAATTAACTAAGAAAATAATAAACTGGCATGCAAGCCAGGGACTGCCTTGATTCTGATGAATGATGTATGTTTAGGCTGCCTTGCGCGGAAATCCACGGGATGCCCCAATTAGCCTCTGTTTTGCAATTGTTCTTGGAAAGCGCGCCAAGCCTCGGAAGACTGCTGATTCTTGATTTTGCTGCAACAGAGAGCAGGAAAGGGGCATAGCAATGTATTTTCACAAATGTATGCATGCCTCGATCCTCGTGCCACCAATCACGCATCTCGATGCATGATGGCCGAGGAGTCGATTTGCACAATTCAATATGGAATGAATGCACATGAAAACACAACAAAACCTAACTCCATCATGGATGATCCGGAGTGTCGGTGACTAGGGAATTGAGACACGTTCCGTCACTCGGAGTACGGAACGTACCTCGTTTCCCGTGCTCGGGCTAACTCCTATCCCGAACACAATGCAATATGCATGACATGCATGAATGCAACTAAGATACAACCTAACATGCAACATGCTATGAAATGGCATACACGATGCACGATGTAATATGGCATACACAATGCACTAATACAACCTAGCATACACAATGCTATGGAATGAAATGGCATACACAATGCATAATGGACTTACACTAACATGAGTGGACCTCAGCCACACTCACATAAGAGGCCATAGATGAAAATGAGAACTCGAAATGCGTGCACGCGTGCACGCAAACCGAGGACCGAACCTACGGCACGAATGCCACTCTAACAAGACATGGCAAAACATGAAAAATGGCATACAACATGCAAATTTCAGAGGCAAAATGAGATGCAAAACAGCCCCGAAACAGTGGTAAAATGGTACCCGATGCATGGAACGAGTCCCGAAACATGAAATTTGGCGCATGAAATGGCCTATAGCTATGCAATGCATGCATAATTTGAACATGAAGTGTAAAAGAAGAAAGGCAGCCCCAAAAAAAGCATGTTTACAGTTTAAAGCAAGGCCAAACAGTGAGCAAAATGGGGCTAAGCTAGCATACAAAAATGGCCCCGAAAGCAAGATATTGAAGCAACTCACAGATGCTGGCCCCGAACAGAGAAGGGGCCTTCTACACATAAAGAGGGGCCAAAAATATGATGTTTTACAGTTTACAAAAACCCCAAAAACAGATACAAGTATGCTCAAAATGCTATGCAAAATAAGGGCCAAAATGGAGATAAAGAAGCAACTGATATATGCTGGTCCCAAACAGGTAAGGGCCCTTCAACAATGTTAAACAGGGGCCCAAAATATGACTTTTTACAGTTAATGGCCGAGCCCAAAACAGTATAAAACTATGCTCAAAATGCAATGCAAGATATGGCCTAAAAGAGAGGCTACAACACAAAGTATACAAATGATGCTCCAAACAGCAATAGACCCTTAATGAAATATGGAGAGGGGGTCAAAACAAGGCCATTTTCAGTTTGGACCAAGGTCCAAAAATAGAAGCTCAATAGGCTAATAAATCATGCAAAAATGGGGCCAAAAGATGGATATCAAAGCAAGTGATACATGGAGGCCCCAAACAGTGATGAGCCCTTCAACAATGTTGAAGAAGGGCTCAAAATGAGCTACTTCACAGTTTATAACATGCCTCAAAACAGTTTACATATAGGCCAAAAACAACATGCAAGGAAATGGCATATAAGAGGGATAATGAAGTAAGTACCAAATGGGGGCCTCAAACAGTGAGAGGCCCTTAATGAAAGATGAAATAGAGCTCAAAAAAATGCCACTTTCAGTTATGGCCGGAGCTCAAAAGTATAAGCAAGAAGGGTTAAGAAATAATGCAAAAAATGAGCTCAAAAGAGAGGAAATGGTAACTCACCCTTGTAGACCAATCTTTAGCAACTTCTTGGACCAAGTTTGGGTGCTCCTCAGCTCTGGAAGACAGCTCCAAGTGGCTGGAATGGAGGTGGTGGTGTGGTGCTAGGTGGTGGTGAAGAAATGGTGTAGAAACTTGGATGTTTTGAGGGTTGAAGTGTAGAGAGGGAGAGAGGCAATGCAAGAGGCTTAAAGGCAAAATTTCTAACCCTTTGCAAGGGGCTGGAGCTGCTGTATATGTAGGCAAAAGGGGAGAAAAGAGGGGGAAAAAAAGGGGGGAAAACAATCCAAGTTTCCCCCCAAAAGGCCAAACCCTCGGACATGGGTGATGTGCAAAAAAAATACATGGCTAGAACACACTTGGGAGGGGGATAATGGCCGGCTAGTTTAAATGGGAAAAAAAGATCATCCACCAGAAAAAGGTGGCCGGCCGGCTACTTTTTCTGGGTTTTCTGGCCGGCCAGCTACTTTCTCTGGCTTTTCTGGCCGGCCAGCTACATTCAGGACAAAAAAAGTGGGCTGCCGGAAAGAAAAGTGGCCGGTGGGTGATTGGGAAGTCCAAATGTGGCCATTCAAGTGTCCATATTGAAGCCCTGGAAGTTAGCTTTCCAATGGCGCAAACCTTGTATCAAAATTCCTTCTGTGGAAACAGTTATGCCGGTTTCCGTGTAGCCGCGCAGATTCGGTCCCAACCGGAGTGATGCCCTACTTCAATCAACCATATCTCCCCTATCCGGAATTGGATTTAGGAGATTCTTGAGTGCAAAATGAAGCCCCGGAAGTCTTATTTCCAACGGTGGTGGCCTCATAGCTTGATTCCAAGTATGCGAATGAATAGGCCCGATTCGGCGAGGGCTGTCCGATTCTCTCTTAACGATTCATGCCCATTTTCTCCCCCAACTGGATTTCTTCCTTCTTCTCCTCTTTTCTTCAACTTCAAACCCCTAAGTAAGGTGTTTTGAAAGATTTTTCAAAGATTTCATCTCTCTTTCATTCATTCCCACTTTGTCCTTGCTCGGTTTACCGAAAAGCGCAACATTTGACAAAATACGAGCCTCGGAACATCGTAAAAACTTTATTTTCAAAATGTTTTGAAAGAGAGGGTTTTAAGATCTAAAATCTTTTGATCAAGATTGTTTTGGTCCAAAAAGGGGTATGAAGTTGTGGTTTGACTCTCTTTTTGCCAAAGAAATTGAACCTTTGCCCTGCACATCTTTCATCACCGAGCAAACCATCAGTCGCGTCCAAGTCTTATGGACGGTCAAAATTGGGGTGTCTACAGCATACTGCTTATTCTGAACACGCAGCTCATAACACAATATTTTGCTTATTTTGGAACATACGGCTCACGCAAGACACTGCTGATTCTGAACACAGTCTGTTCTGAACACAACTCATTCTGAACTCACAGCCCATAACACAGTATTTTGTTTATTCGGCACACAGCTCTTATAGTACACTGCCCACTCTGAACACGCAGCTCATAACACAGTATTCTGTTTGTTCGACACACAGCTCTTACAGCACACTGCCCACTCTGAACACACAGCTCATAACACAGTATTCTGTTTATTTTGAACACACGGCTTATAAAGACGAAACTTGCAGAAGTTGAAACACACTCAGATGCTCCAAATTTTCTCTCTTTTCTTTTGCTTGGTTAGCCCTGAACTTTCATAGCTTCAGATGGGTCCTGGTTTTACTGTTTTCACATGACCTGGGTTGAACCCCGCGGCTTTATGAAAGAACCAATCCTGATTTGCACAAATGTGGAGAACGACACGGCACTCTGAGCACAAAACGATTTTTGAAAATGAAATGAGAAAAGGGTTCTCAACCGGTATTGAGCCTACAACTGACCACAGCCAAAACGACTCAACAATGGAAAACAAAGGTAGAACGACCTAAACACAACTCAACAAAGGAAAAAAAACAAGGTAAAATGACCTAAACACATCTGTTGACACTCAAACGACTCAAAACAAGAAACGAGACAAACAAGACGCATAAACACAACACTCAGCTGTGTTACAAAGGCGAGAGACCTCTTGGTGCACGAGGAGCCAATTTCTCCGGGTATTGTTTCCCACCCTTTCTTATTTGTGATTCTCACACCACTCGGCCCTCAGGCACTGTTTTTCTAGAAAAAGCCATTTCCTCACTTTTTCTCTCAGCGCACACCTCTCTATTCTTCAATCTCTCATTTTAAATCTCTCCCCTGGGTGGTTGATGGATAAATAGAAAGTTGTGGGCTCTTGCCCCTAGCATTCCGCTAGATTCTTCTTCTTCTGCACACAGCTAGTGAGTTTCTCCCACAGAGGGGCTGTGCTACAACTGGGTGTGTAGCAAATCTGCAACTCACATCGGTTGATGATGCTCTGCTGGGGAGTTTGGACGTGATCAGATCTGTCCAGATGAGGGAGTGGAATATCTTGATCCATTCCAGTTCGTGCTTCGCACTTGGCTTGATACCTCGTTGCTCGGAAGATAAGAGAGCTTTCAGCCCTTTTGTTGTTAACTTCAGTTGTGCCCTTTTCTGGCAGGTAGAGTGCCCTTCTTGGCAAGTATTGTGGCAATGGGGAAAAGATAGAACACTTGACTCAACTGTGCCCCTAGTTCATCATTTCGACCATTTTTTTTTTTTTTTTGGCTTTCTACTAAGACAATTTTGACCAAAATGAGAGTTAGATTAACATGCTTGTTCGATTTTCTAATTCAAAATCATGCAAGTTAGGTTATGAGCACTGAAAATTTTCCTTTCTGGGTCCAAGAAAAAGGTCCGATTTTGAAAAAAATGGAATAGTTTTTTAGAGAAGATTAGTTAACCTCAGTAAAAATTCTCAAAAACTGTTTTTGCAATCGGCCACTGCTCAACGAGCATAGAACCCACTCTCGAGATGCACAACCTCAAATCCGAAGAAAAATTGCCCCTTGCTTGAAGAGAGCTGCATGGCAACGGAAAGTTTCCCCTTGTTTGAACGACGCCGCGGTGCATTGAATGGCAACGGAAAGTTGCCCCTTGTTTGAATGGCACCGCAGCGCATTGTAGTCAGTCCTCAGAGTGACGAACACAACCAAATCCTCAGATACAGAGAAGACAAAGATGACCAGAACCATCGCATGAACACAATCAAATTTGAATTGTTTTACGGCTGGACTTCAGAATGAAGTTGCCTACGTATCCCAAAGATGGGAATCAAGCCTTACGTAGTTCGGGGTGAAGGTACACTCGGGTATTTAACCTCTCCTTTTTATGCTCTAACTTTTGCCAAGTGTAGACGTCCCCGAACGCCCCGGGAGGGTTAAGTCCCGTTCTGTTCATATTGGGGTCACTACAGTTCGAAGGACTCAAATGTCACGGTTCTTAATCTTGAACCAAAGAGTCCAAATCTGGCAAATCGTTTTGAAAACAGATTTTTTTGAAAGAAGTGCCAAACATGGACTGCTTTGCCAGATACAGAGTCGCCACCTAAATATTTTTAATGGGAAATTTAGGAAACCCGACTCGGGCCAAAGGCCACGTGTCCGTCATCACCAAAGTTGCCTCGGCTCGGGAACTTGGGTACGATTGGGGAAGGTCACTTCGTGAGCACCCCCGCTCGCCCGATCAAAGATCGGCCTCTACTAACCATGATATCTTATTTTGAAAACTTTGTGAGTTCTTATTCCGATTATTAGCCTAGGTTACTATGTGATGCTCGCAGCAAACAAGTATAGACTGGGCCGCCTGGATTGGAACAAAACATTTCATGTTTGTTTGTTTGAAAATGGTTTGATGGTGCTACCCGCAGGTAGGCTAAGACGCGGGTTTGCCACCCTCAGGTGGGCTTAGAAAACATGATTTTGCCACTATCTAGTGGGCTTAAAACAAACAGTCAATGATTTGTCCCAATCTAAGTAACACACAACCTCCACCCACAGGCATCAAGGCAGTTATATCACATAAGCAAATAGCCTCATGGTAAGCATGCTATCATGGCAACACTCACACGCATGCAAGGATGCTAAAGCATAAGTACATACCGGAGTACTCAAGCCAAAACAGAAAATTTATTAGAATCATGCATGATCCTATTTATACAGAATGTCTAATGCAACGCATGCAATAATGCAACTATAGCAGGCTCGACTATTCTAAACATGCATATGGAATACTACAACTAACACGTATTCAATTTGGAATTGAAATACAAATGCAGTTTGTATGATGCGCGGAGCCCGGTGCGTGCAAAACAGATGAATGATGCAAACATGCTGTCATACTGTATGCTAATTGAAATATGCCCTAATCTAACCATCATAAGCGGGTAAATAAAAGGGAAGAAAGACGTGGGGTTGGAAGACATACATCACACTCACCCACACTTATTACAGTTTTGCCCTCGCACAGAGGGTCCGAATAAATAATAATATAGTCCGAATAAAAGAATAATACAGTCCGAATAAAAGAATAATACAGTCCGAATAATATACAAATTAAACTAAGAAAGCTGTAAACTGGCATGCCAGCCAGGGGGCTGCCTCGATTCTGACGAATGATGTATGCTGGGCTGCCTTGCGCGGAAATCCACTGGGATGCCCCGATTAGCCTCTGTTTGCCCCTTTCCTCGAAATGCGTGCCAAGCCTCGGAAGACTGCTGATTCTTCATTTGGCTGCAACAGACAGCAGGAAAGGGGCACAGCAATGTATTTCACAAATATATGCATGCCTCGATCCTCGTGCCACCAATCACGCATCTAGATACATGATGGCCGAGGAGTCGGATCGCACAACTCAATATAGGATGAATGCGTATGAATGCTACAACAAAACCTAACTCCATCATGGGTAATCCGGAGTGTCGGTGACTTGGGAATTGGGACCCGTTCCGTCACTCGGAGTACGAAACGTGCCTCGTTTCCCGTGCCCGGGCTAACTCCCATCCCGAACACGATGCAATATGCGTGATATGCATGAAATGCAGCTAATATACAATCCTAGCATGTACAATGCTATGAAAATGAGACGCCTCGAAGTGCGTGCCAGACGGGCACGCATACTGAGGCGATGATTCTAAGGCATGAAATGGCATACGCAATGCAAATGGACTTACACTAACATGAGCGGACCTCAGCCGCACTCACATAAGAGGCCGATGGATGAAAATGAAGCGCCTCGAAATGCGTGCACACGGGAGCGCAAACCGAGGCAATGGCCCTAAGGCATGAAATGACATGAAATATGATATACAATGAGACTAAAATGAGATGTCTCGAAATGCGTGCCCACGGACACGCAAACCGAGAAAATGGCATACGGAATGCAACAGGACTAAAATGAGATGTGTGATGCAATATGGGCTTATACCAACATGAGTGAGCCTCAGCCACACTCACATAGGAGGCCAATGGATGAAAATGAGATGCCTCGAAATACGTGCCCACGGGCACGTAAACCGAGGCAATGGCATATGCAATGCAATGGGACTAAAAATGGCATACAGAATGCGAAATGGGCTTACACTAACATGAGAGGGCCTCGGCCACACTCACATAGGACGCCGGTAGATGAAAATGAAGCGCCTCGAAATGCGTGCACACTGGCACGCAAACCGAGGCAATGACATACGCAATGCAATGAGATTAAAATGACATACAGAATGCGAAATGGGCTTACACTAACATGAGAGGGCCTCGGCCACACTCACATAGGACGCCGGTGAATGAAAATGAAGTGCCTCGAAATGCGTGCACACGGGCACGCAAACCGAGGCAATGGTATTAAGGCACAGAATGACATGCGAAATGAGACGTGGCATATGGCATTTGGGAAATGCAAATTTCGGCAGCCAAAATGATGCAAAAACAGCCCCCGAATTGTAGCAAAATTACACCCGATGCCCGAAATGCTATGCTAAGCACCCGAAATGGCCTACAGCTATGCCAAACATGCGCAGTATGGACATGACATGTAAAGACAGATGCTAGGCAGCCCCTAAACTAGCATTTTTCCAGCACAAAGAATGGCCAAACAACAATCACAAGTATGGCAAAAATAGCATGCAAAAATGGGGGAAAAGAGGGGAATAATGAAGCAAATGATATATACAATGCTCAAACTTAAAAATACAGTTCTACAACATTGAAGAGTGACCAAAAATATGAACATTTTCCGTAGATGACATCCCCCAATTCAGTATGTAGATATGCTCAACATAGCATGCAAAATAAAGCCAACAAAGGCTATAACATGAGATACTAAAAGGATGCATCAAACAGTCTTGGACCCTTAACAAAATATGAAGAGTACGCCAAAATAAGACACTTTTCAGCCCTGATGATGGCCGAAAACATAAGCTAAGCAAGCCTAACAAAGCATGCAATTTTACGGTAAATTGGAGGAATTGTGAAGCAAGTGTAAGATACAGTTACGAAACATGGTTGAGCCCTTCTTCAATGTTGAAGAGGGGCTCAAAATAGGCCCACTGACAGTATATTGCATGCTCGAAAACAGATCACTCATGAGCTAAAAATAGCGTGCAAAAGTAAGAGTAGAACATGAATTCAAAGCAAGTGGCATGCAGAGCATGAAAACAAGGTTTAGCCCTTCTTCAATGTTGGAGAGGGGCTCAAAATAAACACAATATCAGTTCATGAGATGCTCCAAATCAGATCACAAACAGGCCAAATAAATCATGCAATTTTACGGTAAATATGGAGAATTACAAAGAAAGTGCATGATAGAGAGGTCAAACATGGTTGAGCCCTTCTACAATGTTGAAGAGGAACTCAAAAGAGGCCCACTCACAGTTTATATCAGGCTCAAAATCAGATCATTAACAGGATAAAGAATCCATGCAGAATATTGGCATAAAGAGAGGTATTGAAAGAGGTGCATGATAGAGATGCCAAACAAGGTTGAGCCCTTCTAAAATGTTGTAGAGAGGCCCAAAATAAGCACAAAATCAGTAGGGGTCAGGGCCCAAAACAGTGAGCAAATAGGGTAGAAAATTGAAGCAAAAATAAGCTAGAAAAAGGGAATTTGAGACTTACCTTTGAAGATCAAGCTTTTGTTGCTTCTTGGCTTCAATTTGCTGGTTCTTAGCCTTTGAAAAAGCTTCCCTTGCTGCTGAAATGGAAGTAGTGATGGTGAGGCTTGGTGTTGATGAAGAATGAGCTAGAGACTTGAAGGTTTTTTAGGGTTTTGGAGATGAAGATGGAGGCTATGGGAGATATGCTCTTGAGAAGAATTTTTGTAACCCTAACAAAGGAGCTCATCAGCCCCTTAAATGGACCAAAAGGGGTGTAAAAGGGGAGGGAAATGCACCCAAGCTTTCCCTCCCAAAATATCCCCCGGAGGGCTGAGATATTTTGAAAAATAGCTGGACAGCCGTAAAGTGGTCAAAAGGGGGGAAGCAGGCCGGCCAGGTGCTTTTCTTGAAGATGGCCGGCCGGCCACCCCACTGGTCGGCCAGCCACTCCCCATGGCCGGCCGGCCATGGCCAAAAATGAAGTGAACAATTACTGGTCGGCCACCATTTTTTAGTGTCCTCCCAGGTGTGTAGAACAAGGTCCCATGGTTGGAATTTGACAACTCTGGAGCAGGAGTCACAACATTGCATTTGAAAGAGAGGCTCAAAAATGAAAATCAGAATTACTGGCCGACCACCATTTTTCAGGGTCCTCCCATGTGCCCTCATCACAAATATGTAGTTGTGGTTGGAAGAAAATGGCCCTAGGGTGTTCAACATTAGCCCGGAAGTGAGAAAAACGGGCGCCGGAGGAGCATAACTGGTTATCTGAGATAATTGCTGGCCTCCCACCCTCCAGTGATCTTCCTGGTGCTAAAACAGAGGTACCTGCCAAAATTGAACAAAAACTGATGCAAAATGAATGCTCGGGGCCCAAATCACGCAGTTCGGGGTCCCGAAAACCGGCTGTAAGCACCGAAAGTGGCATTCGGCCACGAAGTGGGTATCTAAGACCCCAGTGTTCCTCGTAAGGGAGTAAATGAGATGCATGCCAAAAACCAGAGAAATCGGAGATGGTTTGGCGGTCCCGAACCGAGGCACACGGCCTGACGGCTCCGAAAACCGAGAACCGGGCTCCGAAATGGGCAAAATGGCCTACGAGCACGAAATGTAGCCCACGACCATTGAGAGATAGTCTACGGGACTACTCCCTCCCCTCAGGAAAGAAAACAGAGAAAACCAAGTCTGGTTCGCAAACCGAGGCAAGGCACAGAAGAGAGTTCGGGAGTCCGGAGGCAGGGCGCACGGCCGCGACTCTGAGACTTCTGAACGAGCACAACATGCAACATCACCGAGCGCTCAATCGGTGACGTCTGAGTCTTAAGGTCGGTCAAAAATGGGGTGTCTACACCAAGGCGCCTGTTGCGGGTTTTCAACCTTGCGAGCTTTGTTTTTCTGATTCTCTTCTTTTTTTTCTTTCTTTTCTTTGCATTATCTTCATTTTTTCTTTTTTTTTCATTCTTTGCATTTTTCTTTTCTTTTTTTTTTTTTTTCTTTTTTTTTTCTTGCTCTAACTTTTGCCTGGGTCGCCCTTCCGGGTTTTCGGGCCAGCGAGCCTCTCAAGGGTAAAAGTGTAGCTTTGTCCATGTCAAATGGTTTTGAGATCCTGAAGTCATCTGAATCCAAGAGAATGGCTGCTGTTCGCTGATGATGCAGGAGTCCATCCAATGGGGGCTGAATTTGCCCCTGGTGTTGTCGATCGGAACTCAGTTTTTCTTCAGCAATACTTTCTTCTTCCTCCCTCTGGGATTTGGCATTCTTGCCAGTCTTCATTGATTTGCAGGATGATCCATCTTTGGCTCTTCGAGCACATTTGACATTTTTCTGCCCCTAGGTCGCGGGCTGCTTCGAATCTGGCCACACAGGCCTCACATTGCGGTCGACCGTTGAACACTCTGAATTAAGGTCCAACGTTTGAAAGCAAGGGGTCGAGTCTCGAGGCTGAGAGCGATCCTAGGCTGCACAATCTCAAGAGCGATTCCACACAGGTCTTCACAGGATCGCGCAAAAACATTTTTTGAAATCTTTTAAGGAAGCGACCAGTCGCTCGCGCTAAAGACAGTGTAGAACCAATCTGGATCAAGCCAGGATCCTTCTCAATACTCACATTAACAAGCATGATTTTATTCATTAAGGGCTTAGCACGCCTCTCTTTCTCTCAATTGGTCAAATTTTTGCAAAACCCGAGGAATTCCTTCCTCTTCGTTTTCACCGCAGTGTTCAAAAGGTTTTGAAAAACTCAGGTCATTATAATGACTTCAAGGCACAGAAAAGACAGAGTTCTTAGTCAAATACTGCTATCTCATTCAGAACTTCCAGCATAACTGGCACAAGGCAGAAGCAAACGCGAGAGCGTGAAAATCACTGCTGTTTCATTCAGATCTTCTGGGCATAACTGGCTCCCTGGTAGGAACAGACTCAAAACAAAACGAAAAGACAACCGCGAAACAAAATGGTGATATCCAAGGTAACGCCCCCGAAATTACCCGACTCCAACACAACAAGACTGACTCGGTACGACAAGACAGACTCGATAGGATTGACTCGATACGACGAGACAGACTCAAAAGGACTGACTCGATACAAGACAGGCTCGACAAGACAAACTCCATACAACAAGACTGACTCAATACCCAAGTCAGAAAGTAGAATAAACAGCATTCGCAAATGCTCAAAATAGTGCGTGCCATCCATCACATCTGGAGTAAACTAAGTGCCGCCCGCAGGTGGTTCATCCCCCGATCACATAACAACACAAGTCCAGAGTACCTGGGGGATATCAGACCCTTCTGAAGCTATGGTTCCAAGACTACTTAGCAAAAGAGAAAACAGACAGCACCTCAGCCTGATTTCTCCCGAACAGATATGAGCATAGTTGAATGAGTGTGCTCTCTACTGAATTCTGCCCAAAATTCTGCCGATAAACTGATACCCTCAAGTGAACTGAATCCCAAAGTACTGAACTGGTGCCCGCAGGCCTGATGCCCAAACTTGCAAACTGATACATGCATTCCTGTAGAGACGCACTCTAAAAGCACATAACAAGCAAGTGAGAGCCAAAACACCCCTATGTTGGGGTAGGGTTTCCCTGTCCTATTTTGTCAGGAGCTAGGGTTTCACTACGCACGCAGCGGTTTCAAACAACCTATATCGGGTAAGCAACCTGTCCTAGTTTGGAATGGTCACTACGGATCCGAATATACACTAGGTCGAATGGTCAAAAGGGTGCCTCGGTAAAATCGGGGTTTGTGTTCCCATACTGGCAGAGCCCACAACCGGTCAGCCTTATGGTCATGCCTTGACAAGACAAGCCTCCGGCAAACCGTTCAGGAATAGCAGATGGCAAACACGGTGTCCTAGGCGCACCAATGCAAATGTAATGCAAAGAAACACATAAGCGTAGTCAAAACAAGATATCATGAGTTTGAGTCAAGTTCTCTAAATCCCCAGCAGAGTCGCCAGAAACTGTAACAAGCCCGCGGGGGACCTCGCTACAGCTCGGACTCGATTGTTGTCACGGTTCTTAATCTGAACGAAAGAGTCCAAATCCGGCAAATCATTTTGAGAAAATAGATTTTTAGAAAAGAAGTGCCAAACATGGATTGCTTTGCCAGATACAGAGTCGCCACCTAAATATTTTATTTTTGGGAAATTTAGGAAACCCTGACTCGTTTGCCTAAGGCCACGTGTCCGTCATCACCAAAGTTGCCTCGGCTCGGGAACTTGGGTACGATTGGGGAAGGTCACTTCGTGAGCACCCCCGCTCGCCCGATCAAAGATCGGCCTCTACTAACCATGATATCTAGTTTTGAAAACTTTGTGTGCTCTTATTCCGGTTATTAGCCTAGATTTACTATGTGATGCGCACAGCATACAAGTATAGACTGGGTCGCCTGAATTGGAACAAAACATTTCATGTTTCCTCTTTTCAATGTTAGCAAACTTTGGATTTGGTTCCAAATAGATTTCCTGGATTAAGGAATGTGTCTCTACTGCAAGGATCTCAATACTTGATAATGGCTCACCAACCAAAGAGTTTTTCTCCTAGAAAGGTCTTAGGTAAGCTGATCCCTTATCCTCATTCCTATTTAACTTGGTTGTAGAAGCACTAAATATTCTTCTTCAAAGAGCTAGGGAGTTGAGTTTGCTAAAAGGGGTAATTATTGGGAACAATCAAGTACGGCTCTCTCATCTTCAATTTGCAGATGATTCTCTTATGTTCTGTGAAGCTGAGCTGCCAAGAGTTCTGAGCTTGAAAAGGATCCTCAGGTGTTTTAAAGTAGCTTTAGGACTTAAAATCGACTACCATAAAAGTGTGGTTTGTGGGATAGGTATCCCTGACTCTATTCTTGATGAGTTTGCTTCCCTGTTAAATTGTAAGACTCAAAGTTTACCACTTAAGTACCTAGGATTGCCTTTAGGTGCTAATCCAAGGAGAAAGAGGTTTTGGAAACCAGTTATTGACAAGTTCAAATTGAGGCTTGCTGGTTGGAAAATGAGGTTTCTCTCTTTTGCAGCAAGATCGATCTTAGTGAAAGCAGTGTTGTCAAGTCTACCTGTGTTTTGCTTGTCTCTGTTCAAGATGAATGAAGGAATAGCTAAGGAGTTAGATAAAATTCAAGCTGCATTCTTACGAGGTGGCTCAGATCTAAGGAGGAAAATCCATCTTGTAAAATGGATAGAGGTAACAAAAAGCATAAAACAAGGTGGGCTGGGCATTAGAAGAATTAGGGATGTGAATGTGTGCTTACTCCTTAAGTGGTGGTGAAGGTTTGCTTCTGATCATGATTCATTATGGAAGAGGGTAATTTACAAGCAAATACAATTTTCAAGGTGGGGTATGGCTACCTAATCTCAACTCTAGCAGCACCTTCTCTAAAATCTGGGGTGGCATTATAGTAGCAGTTAAGCAGCAAGAGTCTCTCACTACAACAAAAAAGGTTTTTGGTGACAAACTCATTTTGTCTCCAAATATCAAATTTTCATCACCAAAGCGATCTGTGACGAAATAATTTTGTCACCACGTTTGTCGCCTATAAGTTGTTGCTGAAAGTACCTGGGGACGAAAAATAGTTTCGTCGCTTATTTTTCATTTTTGACGACAAAATTTTTCATCTCTAAATGTTGTATTTTTCGTCCTCTATAACATCAATTTCATCACTAGAATTAGATAATATTTTATTTTAATTGTTTTGGCGACGAAATATTTCATCACCAAATAAGTTTTAGTGACGAAATTTATTCTCACCAAGGTGACAAAAAAATTTGTCACTAAAATAAGCACAAAAGAAAATTCTTCAATGACAAAAAAATATTTTGTCGTCAAATATTTCAAATTAGTGACGAAATATTCAGCAAATGTGACGAAATTATTTGTTTGGTACTATATCGTTAGTAACAAAATTATTCGTTATGTTGTTTGAAAACTAATAGCAACATTTTTTTTTTCGTCGCTAATAATAATTAAAAAATTTTAAAATTGGGGTAATATTTTCAATTTTAAATTTTTTTTTCACTAAAAATTCCTTGCGCATTTCAATAACCTGTTCAATAAAATATCTATTACAAATCAATACAAAAATTTATTCATTTTCATAAACACCATAGTCGAATTTCAGCACAATATCCACAAAAATAGAATATCAACTACATCGAATTACCAAACACGTCAACTAATATCCACAAAAAACATGTCTACTAATATCCACAAAAATATAATATCAAGTGCGGATTACTAAACATGTCATGTAATACCCACAAAAATATAAAATTTACAACGCAACCAAAATACTTGTAAGGTAATATGAACAAAAACACAAAATGAGCTAGCTTCTGCTCTCCATATTACCAAACATGTCCATATCTAATCTCGAATCTACAACAAAACAAAACACAAAAAAAAAAAAAAAGAGAGAAAAAAGAATACAAGTTAGACAATTATTATCTTATCAATTAAATATACAATTTAACATGCATTTTTCGACTTAATTTTCAAATCGGGAGTCCCGTGCCAATTCTATAAGTTTTCACAACTTACATTGGTCTCTCCCAAGGTGTTTGAGGTGTTCCCCGGGCCTTCTCGTGCCTGTTACACGATTTTGGACCCCGATGGCCTATTTACAAGCTTAAGTGTTGGAAAAAGGCATTTTTCGATTTAGTTTTCAAACTGGGAGTCCCGTACTAGTTCTGTAAGTTTAAACAAGCTACAATGGTCCCTTCCGAGGTATTTGAGGTGTTCTCCGGGCCTTCTCGTAGTTGTTTAACGATTTTGGCCCCCAATAGCCTATTTTTCAAGCTTAAGTATTGGAAATGTGTATTTTTTGACTTAGTTTTCAAACTAGGAGTCTCGTGCTAATTCTTTAATTTTTCACAACTTACATTGGTCCCTCCCGAAGTGTTTGGCACGTTCCCCAGTCTTTCTCGTGGCTATTACACGATTTTGGCCCCCGATGGTCTATTTTCAAGCTTAAGTGTTAGAAAAATGTATTTTTCGATTTAGTTTTCAAACCGGAAGTCCCATGCTAGTTCTGTAAGTTTACACAAGTTACAATGCTACCTTCCAAGGTGTTTAAGGTGTTCTCCAGGCCTTCTCGTGGTTGTTTCACGATTTTGGCCTCCAATGGCCTATTTTCAAGCTTAAGAGTTGGAAAAGTGTCTTTTTGACTTAGTTTTCAAACTGGGAGTCCCGTGCTAGTTCCGCAAGTTTTCAAAACTTAAATTGGTCTCTCTTGAGGGTTTTTAGGAGTTCCCTAAGCCTTCTCGTGGTTGTTGCACGATTTTGACCCCCGATAGCCTATTTTCAAACTCAAGTGTTGGAAAAATGCATTTTTCGACTTAGTTTTCAAACCGGGAGTCCCGTACTAGTTTTGTAAGTGTACACAAGTTAAAATGATCCATTCTAAGATGTTTGAGGTGTTCCCAGGGCCTTCTCGTAGCTGTTACACGATTTTGGCCCCCGATGGTCTATTTTCAAGCTTAAGAGTTGGAAAAGTGCGTTTTTGACTTAGTTTTCAAACCAGGAGTCCCGTGCTAGTTTCGTAAGTTTCCAAAACTTAAATTGTTCCCTCTTGAGATTTTATAGGAGTTCCCTAGGCCTTCTCGTGGTTGTTACATGATTTTGGCCCCCAATGGCCTATTTTCAAACTCAAGTGTTGGAAAAATGCATTTTTCAACTTAGTTTTTAAATCGGGAGTCCCGTGCTAGTTTTGTAAGTGTACACAAGTTAAAATGGCCCCTTCCGAGATGTTTGAGGTGTTCCCAGGGCTTTCTCGTAGCTGTTACACGATTTTGGCCCCCAATGGTCTATTTTTAAGCTGAAGTGTTGGAAAAGTGCATTTTTTTACTTAGTTTTCAAACTGGGAATTCCGTGCTAGTTCCGTAAGTTTTCACAACTTACATTGGTCCCTCCCGAAGTGTTTGAGATGTTCCCCGGGCCTTCCCATGGATGTTACATGATTTTGGCCCCCAATAGCCTATTTTCAAGATTAAGTATTGGAAAAATACATTTTTTGACTTAATTTTCAAACCAGGAGCCTTGTGCTAGTTCCGTAAGTTTACAAAAGTTACAATGGTCCCTTCCAAGGTTTTTGAGGTGCTCCCCAGGCTTTCTCGTGGTTGTTTCACGATTTTGGCCCCCGATAGACTATTTTCAAACTTGAGTGTTAGAAGAGTGCTTTTTTTGACTTAGTTTTCAAACCGGCAGTCCTATGCTAGTTCTATAAGTTTCCACAACTTACATTAGTCCCTCCTGAGGTGTTCGAAGTGTTCCCTAGGCCTTCTCGTGACTGTTACACGATTTTGGACCCCCGATGGCTTATTCTCAAGCTTAAGTGTTGGAAAAGTTTATTTTCTACTTAGTTTTCAAACCGGGAGTCTCGTGCTAGTTCTGTAAGTTTCCACAACTTATATTGGTCCCTTCCAAGGTGTTTGAGGTGTTCCCTGGGCCTTCTCATGGCTCTTATACAATTTTAGCCCCAGATGGCCAATTTTCAAGCTTAAGTGTTGGAAAACTCATTTTTCGACTTAGTTTTCAAACCAGGAGTCCCATGCTAGTTCTGTAAGTTACCAAAACTTACATCGGTCTCTCCCAAGGTGTTTGAGGTGTTCTCTGGCCTTCTTGTAGCTGTTACACAATTTTGGTCTTCGATTGTCTATTTTCAAGTTTAAGTGTTGGAAAAGTGCATTTTTCGACTTAGTTTTCAAAGCTGGAGTCTCATGCCAATTCCGTAAGTTTACACAAATTACAATGGTCCCTTCTGAGGTGTATTTTCAAGCTTAAATGTTGGAAAAGTGCATTTTTTGACCTAGTTTTCAAACTGGGAGTCCCGTGCTAGTTTCGTAAGTTTTTACAACTTACATTTGTCCCTCTCGAGGTGTTTGAGGTGTTCCCCGAGCCCTCTCGTGACTGTTACATGATTTTGGCCCCTGATGGCCTATTTTCAAGCTTAAGTGTTAGAAAACTTCATTTTTCGACTTAGTTTTCAAATCAGAAGTCCCGTGCTAATTTTGTAAGTTTACACAACTTACATTGGTCCCTCCCGAGGTGTTTGAGGTGTTCCCTGGGCCTTCTCGTGGCTGTTACATGATTTTGGCCCCTCAATGGCCTATTTTCAAGCTTAAGTGTTGGAAAAGTGCATTTTTTGACTTAGTTTTCAAACCGGGAGTCCCGTGCTCGTTCCGTAAGTATTCACAACTTAAATTGGTCCCTCCCGAGGTATTTGAGGTGTTCCCTGGGCCTTCTTATGGCTGTCACACGATTTTAGCCTCTGATGGCCTATTTTCAAGCTTAAGTGTTGGAACAGTGCATTTTTCGACTTAGTTTTCAAACCGGATGTCCTGTGCTAGTTCTGTAAATTTACACAAGTTAGAATGGTCCCTTCCAAGATGTTTACGGTGTTTCCTGGGCCTTCTCATAGTTGTTTCATGATTTTGGCCCCAAAGGCCTATTTTCATGCTTAAGTGTTGGAAAAGTGTATTTTTTGACTTAGTTTTCAAACCGGGAGTCCCGTGTTAGTTCCATAACTTTCCACAACTTACATTGGTCTCTCCCGAGGTGTTTGAGGTTTTTCCTAGGCATTCTCGTGATTGTTACACGATTTTGGCCCATGATGGCCTATTTTCAAGCTTAAGTGTTGAAAAAGTGCATTTTTTGACTTAGTTTTCAAACCGAGATTCTTGTGCTAGTTCTGTAAGTTTTCACAACTTACATTGGTCCCTCCTGAGGTGTTTGAGGTGTTCCCCGGGCCTTCTCATGACTGTTGCACGATTTTGGCCCCCCGATGGCCTATTTTCAAGCTTAAGTATTAAAAAAGTGCATTTTTCGACTTAGTTTTCAAACCGGGAGTCCCGTACTAGTTCTGTAAGTTTCCACAAATTTCATTGGTCTCTTATAAGGTGTTTGAGGTGTTCCCTGGGCCTTCTCATAACTGTTACACAATTTTGGCCTTCAATGGCCTATTTTCAAGTTTAAATGTTAGAAAAGTGCATTTTTCGACTTAGTTTTCAAGTCGAGAGCCCCGTGCTAGTTCCATAAGTTTACACAAGTTTCATTGGTCCGTCCCAAGGTGTTTGAGGTGTTCCCCGAGCCTTCTCATGACTGTTACACGATTTTGGCCCCCGATGGCCTATTTTGAAGCTTAAGTGTTGGAAAAGTGCATTTTTTAACTTCATTTTCAAACCGAGAGTCCCATACTAGTTCTGTAAGTTTCCACAACTTACATTGGTCCCTCCCGAGGTGTTTTAGGTGTTCCCTGGGCCTTCTCGTGACTGTTACATGATTTTGGCCCCTTGATGGCCTATTTTCAAGTTTAAGAGTTGGAAAAGTTCATTTTTTGACTTAGTTTCATGCCTACGTGTTGGAATAGTGCAAATTTCAAAGTAGTTTTCAAATTAGGAGCCACGTTCTTCTTTCATATGTTTTCATAACTTATGTTCTTCGTCTCAAGGTGTTTGTAATGTTTCTCGGCCTTTACATGCATATTTCACTATTTTCCCGGGACCTTTCGCGCCTAAATGTCAAGTATTTTTTTATGCTATCTTAGTTGAAGAAAAAATTTATACTAAATTAACATAGAAACATAATATACTAATCAAGAAGCTTGTTCATCAAAATCTGAACTTTCCCCACTCTCAAAATTTCCCGTGATACATTTCTACCTGAAACACTCTATGATACTTTGTATCTTCTTGCTTTGTTTCTTCTCTGACTTTTCAAACCTTGTAATTTGTTCATTTTGTTGTGTTATTTGCATCTCTAGCCGTTGAACATAGTCACTATTTTCAGCAAGTGCAACAGTTGTATTCATAGAAGAAGAAGGCCTCATGCCGAGTCCTTTCACATAACCTGACCTTGGCTTAAGCACCTTGACTGACAACTCCTCTGGGGTAAAGGGATCGTACCAGTCTGCGAGAGGTGTTCTGCTTGCATATGTATCATGTTATCCTATTAATTTGAAATAAATCAAACAATTATTAGTTAATCTACCCTATACAGCAAAATAAATAATTTTATCAAAATTGAAAGACATTGCCTTGTACATACATAATTAACTTGGCTCTCCGACGAAATCCATTCATGCGTGTCCGAATTATAGTGGATGGACTTGTAAAATTCTACCAAGTCGGGCACTTTTCCATTTGCAATTATCTGATTCATTTGTTTTTCAATGTTATTTCAAATATTTAAATAACAAAGCCTACTAATCCAATAAAATAAACTAGTAGAATGCATTGAGCTGTATACCCTGACCGGGATTGATTTTGATCCACATCAATGTTTTGTTTTCATTTGCATCCTATTATTCACATTAGCTAGTGATTGTTCTACACAATTGAAACACCAATAAAAACAAGAAAAGATAACATTAGTAAGAAGAAACTTAATTTTTGACAATTAACATATATAAAACATTTTACCTTGAATTTTTTACTATTCCACTTGTCAATTAGAGATATCCACTGATTAAGAGTAACTCTTGCAGGTGGGTGGCTTCTCGCGTAATCCTCCCCTATTGCATCCTTAAGTTGCTTGTATTGTTTGTGCAGCTTATAGGTGAAGCCACTCAATCGCTGACCAAATTGTGTGTCTAAAGCCTTTGCTACATCACTCCGATTGCCTTGTAGATCAAACTGATCCTACAAAATTAAAAAAAAAATAAAAATAAAAATAAAAAAAGAACCAGAGCCTAAACATGAAAACCATAACTAATTAATTCATTAAAAAGGGAAAGACATAGATGCTTATCTATTCAAGGTGACCATATCTAATCGTCCAAAACAATATATTCAAACTTTTATAAATCAAGAAATGAACAGTCATATCCTTTTATTTGAAGCCTTATCACAAACAATGCTACAACTTCAAAGACAAGAGTTTGTCAATAATTATCACCAAGCGTTGGATCATCGGCTCCTTATCAGCAGCATTCACCTTCTTCCACCTACGAACGCTCAGGTCTGGTAATTGCGTTCGAACCTCTATACCAAACTTGGAGGCCAGCTTAGATGCGTTATCTCCTACTGGTGCACGAAACTGTTCAGGTATAGAAACTAACATCTTCCCATTCTTATCGACAATGCGATGGGCTTGTATGCCGCGTGTCGGGCCATAACCACATCTGTCATGTGATGCTGTAAGGACATAATATTAATTGAGTTAGTAAGTAAACAAATGCAAGTTAAACCTTAAAAACAACTTTGCAAACTTACCAACGCTGCTAGATGCAGTCACCTCGTGCTCATGTTGCACATTATGAGGTGGTAAGGGTTGGGTACCGACGTCCTGACTTGAGGGATCCATCCCTTCCTCTGGGGTGGGAGTTAATGGCCTTGAATGAGATTGTAAACGGAGTCCTGATGGCATCTCTTGTTCTTGAAATAACATAATCAAATAGTAAAAAAGATATTTAACATAGTTAAAATATTTTAGAAAAGATATGATGTGTAATATATGTGAAGAAGAAATGTAAATAATAAAAGACATGTTCACACACAAATATAAAATAATGTGTCTAATACCTCACGGTCAAAGGAACCCAATGACTCATCATCATTGTCATCCTCACTCTCTGAAGGGTTAAACTCAACATCATCATCTGCCTCAACCCTAATTCTCTTTTCCCTTGTATTTGCACATTTGGGTTGAACTGCACTCACTAAAGAATTTGTACTATTCTTCACTCCAAGATTGTTCATTATCTCACAGTTCTTCTTGATTCGCTTATTTCTTTGTTTCTCGTATTCTGTTAGCTTCTTAGTTCTCAAATCACCTGGTTTTAACCATTATTTTTTGCCTCAAACCATTTTCTACAACTATATAACATAATTCAACTTTATTGAAAAATATAGACAATGTCATCATGCACCATTAAATAAAAGAAGAAAAAGAAAGTAACATAAACATATAAAGTAAAAATTACATTAATTAATAACATATGTTCGAAAATAAAGTATAAAATAAAAATTATATATCATAATCCATATCAGGATCCATATCAACATCAGGAATGTTATGTTCTTCATCTCCTTCATCATCTCTATTCTCTTCCATTATCTCATTTAATGACCCTACTTCCGAAATAACATTGAATTCAACATCATCCCTACAATATCGAACAATTGGGTCAATGTCAATTGGAACAACATCAGTAATGTTTTCTTGTTGGAACACATCATTATTTTCTGAAGGATCTAATAATTCTCCATCACTAGCTTCTGGAACATCAAAGACACCTCTATCTTGCACCCTCTGTACGACATTCCAAGGTTCACCCAATTTGGTATCATTTAGATAGAAGAGTTGCTTAGCTTGACTAGGTAGGATAAACGAGTCAGATTGGTACCACTGACTTTTCATGTCAATGCTTGTACAATATGTATCAAATCGTATTGTTCTATTTCTACCAGTGTTATCAGTGTTGTACCATTCACACTGGAACAAAACAACCTTTTTATCACATATGTAGTCAAATTCCAAAACCTTGCACAAGTGACCGTAGAAGTCATGCAATTTTCCTTCATGATCTCCTTGTGTAAGCACACCACTATTCTGACTCATACGACGGTTGTCTGGATCTCGAGTATTGAACCGTCTGCTATTGATTATGCAACCTGAGTACTCTTTCACTAGCAAATTAGGACCATTTGCTAATGACTACAATTCATAAGTCCTCTGATGACTCTTCCACTCTCAATCTATTTATCTATAATTACACGTAACAAATAATAAGTAAATAATTTATAAATGACGATATTTTATAAAACTTTAATTTTGTTTAAGTTGTAAATGTCGAAAAATTATAAATATTTTACCCTCTCTTTGAATCACTTGGGAAATTCTTGTCGTTGTATGTGGGTTATGTCATGTCTAGCTCAAGTTTGTAATAGATTTTTGTGTTCCCTACTCAAAAAAAAAAAGTGATTACTACGTAGTTTCGAAAATAAAAAAGCTAAGCATAAACATAATTCAATGAAACACATACTCCAAATACTTCTCTATCTCTTGGCTATTGTACAACACAAACCAATGAGCAATATCATGAATTTCTTGAGACATTTCAGCATCCCATGTGATTAGACCAATTGGACGTGCAGTTTCTGTGAATACTGTCAACCCTTGTTGACGTTCACCACAATCTTCATTCCATTCTAGTCAATTATGCACGGTTTCAATCCCATCAATATACATTGAACAAAAAGTAATGCACTATTTGACAATGTAAGACTTGGCAATTAAACCTTCTGGTCGAGCTCGATTGGTCACATATTTTTTTAATGCTCCAAGAAACCTTCAAGAGAGAACTAATTAGGAGTATGGTTACACATGCAACACATTTACGCAAATCTCATTTATAAGTATAAGTGTAAAAAATACCTTTCAATTGGGTACATCCATCGATATTGTACGGGTCCTCCAAGAATAGCCTCACGAGGCAAATGAACAGCCAAGTGGATCATCACATCGAAGAAGGCTGGAGGAAAGATCTTTTCAAGCTTGCATAAAATGTGTATTATACGTTCCTCTAATTTCTCCAGTTCGCTCCGCCTTAGTGTCCTAGAGCATAGGTCTTGGAAGAAATTGTCTAACTCAAAAAGTGTTGTGCTAATTTCTTTATCCACGTAACCACGCATTCCAATGGAAAAAATTCTTTGTATAAGTACATGGCAGTCGTGGCTTTTTAGGCCTGTTAGTCTACCATTTCTTACATTCACTGCTTTGGATATGTTTGCCGCATACCCATCTAGGTACTTGACAATTTTTTAAAATTCAAAGAAACCCTCCCTCTCTGCAGGTGTCAATGAAAAGCTTGCTCGAGGCTTGACATATGACCCATCGGGTCGTTGTGTTAGCCATAGCTCTTTCCTTATACCCATATCTTCCAAGTCTAATCATGCCTTGTCTGTGTCCTTGTTCTTTCCATCAATGTCTAACATAGTTCCAAAAACATTTTCACTAAATTTTTTCTCCACATGCATGACATCAATGTTGTGTCGAAGTTTTTGATTCTTCCAATAGGGTAGCTCATACAAGATGCTCACCTTTGTCCAATTAGGTGCTTGACGGGACCTTTTTCTATTACTTGGATGCTTTCCATATATGACACTTGTCATGTTGTCCAATTGGTCTTGTATCTTTTCCACCGACAACTCCAAAGATCTCTTACGTTTCTCAATCTTACCATTGTAAGCCATACTCTTTCGCCTCTCTGGGTGGTCCTCGGGCAAGTAACATCGATGGTTAGTGTACCACGTCTTACTTCTCAAAGATTCAAAATATGGTTCATCATTGCAAGTGTAACAAGAATAATGACCCTTTGTTCTCCACCCAGATATGTCACCAAATGCAGACCAATCGTGTGTTGTCCACAACGAAGCTGCATGCATTCGAAAAGTCTCATTGGTGGAGGCATCGTAAGTTAGTACACCATTTATCCATAACTCATTCAACTCATCCACCAATGGTCTCATGTAGACGTCACTATCAATCCCTGGTTGCTATTCTCCAGGAATAAGTAATGACATCAAACAAAATGGATCCTTCATAACCAACCAAGGTGGCAAGTTGTATGGAATGAGTATGACGGGCCACAAACTATAAGAGTTGTTCATGTTCCCAAAAGGGTTATACCCATCAACGGCCAACCCTAGCCTCACATTTCGAGGCTCCAAGGAAAACTCGGGATATTGCGCATCGAATTCCTTCCACTCATCACTGTCAGCGGGATGCCTCAATATCTCCTCGTCCACTCGTTTGTCTTTGTACCATCTCATGTCCTCAGCCCTCTTCCTTAACATGTACAATCTTTTCAACCTTGGTGTCACAGGAAAGTACTACAATACTTTATAGGGAATCTTTTTACCCTTTCCACGATTGATCTTGTATCTAAATGTCTTACAAGTCGGACATTTATCTAGTGTTGCATTCTCCTTCCAAAATAATACACAATCATTTATGCAAGCATCAATGAGCTCATATGACAAGCCTAAGTCACGTAGTATTTTCTTACCTTCATAAGTTGACTTTGGAATGAAATTTTCTTTTGGTAAAAGTCTACTAAAAAACTCTAGCATCATGTCAACTGACTTATTACTCTAATGATTTGTTACCTTTATATTAAGCACCTCAATCACAAACTTCAACAAAGTATAATTTGTACAATTTGGGAACACCTCACTGTAGACGTCCCCGAACGTCCCAGGAGGGAATCCCGTTTTGTTCGTTTGGGCTCACTACAGTTCAGGACTCAATGTCACGGTCCTGTATCTAATCTCGCAGAGTGCAATGCAAGACCGATGAATCATCAAAGAGTCCAAATCTGGCAAATCGTTTTTTTTTAAAACAGATTTTTTTAAAGAAGTGCCAAACATAGACTGCTTTGCCAGATACAGAGTCGCCACCTAAATATTTATTTTGAGGGAATTTAGGAAACCCTGACTCGTTGCCTAAGGCCACGTGTCCGTTATCACCAAAGTTGCCTCAGCTCGGGAACTTGGGTACGATTGGGGAAGGTCACTTCGTGAGCACCCCGCTCGCCCGATCAAAGATCGGCCTCTACTAACCATGATATCGAGTTTTGAAAACATTATGTGCTCTTATTCCGGTTATTAGCCTAGATTTACTACGTGATGCGCCTAGCATATAAGTATAGACTGGATCGCCTGAATTGGAACAACACATCTCATGTTTGTTTATTTTGAAAATGGTTTGATGGTGCTACCCGCAAGTAGGCTAAGACGTGGATTTGCCACCCTCGGGTGGGCTTAGAAAATGTGATGGTTTGCTACTCTCAAGTGGGCTTAAAACTCACATTCAATGCATTATTCCAATTCAGATAATCCAACCTTCACCCACAGGCATTCAGGCAGATATATCACATAAGCAGTTAGCCTCATGGTAAGCATGCTATCATGGCAGTCACTCACACACATGCAAGGATGCTAAAGCATAAAAGCTTACCTAGTACTCCGAGCCAAAACAGAAGCTAGTTAGTAACCAAATGCATGATCCTAACTATGCTGAAATGCCTAATGCAACACATACAGGAATGCAACTAAGATAGGCTCGGCTATTCTAAGATGGCAGGTGAAATGCAACAGATAACATGTATTCAACTCGGAATTGAAATACAATGCAGTTAATATGATGCGCCGAGCCTGGTGCATGCAAGACAGAATGAATGCAAACATGCGAGCATAAGTATGCTAATTGAAACGTGCCCTAAACTAACCATCATAAGCTGGTAAATAAAAGGGAGAAAGACGTGGGGTTGGAAGACATACATCACACGCACGCACACTTATTACAAGATTGCCCTCCTCGGAGGGTCCGAATAAATAATACAGTCCGAATAAATAATTAACTACTCTAGCTAATTAAATATTACAAAACCCTAATTAATTAACAAATTAACTAGGAAAGCGAATAAACTAGCATGCAAGCTATAAAATGGACTACCTCAGCTCTTGTTCCGAATGATGAAAGATGCATGCGTGCTCGGGTCGCTTTATCGGGAAATTCCTTGCGATGCCCCGATTTGCCTCTGTTTTGCAATTGGTCCTAGAACACTGTACAAAACTTCCGAAGGCTGCTAACTAGTTTTTACTGCTGGATTCCGATTTGCTGCAACAGAGAGCAAGAAAGGGGTATGGCAAAGTATTTTCAACACATGTGTGCATGACCACTCTCCCCGTCATTGCACAAGCTCTAGGGAGTGTAGACCTCGATCCTCGTACCACCAATCACGCATCTCGATGCATGATGGCCGAGGAGACGAGTTGCACGACTCAATGTGAAATGAATGCACATATAAGCATAACAAGGCCTAAACTCCATCATGGGTAATCCGGAGTGTTGGCGACTGGGAATTGAGACACGTTTTGTCACTTGGAGTACGAAATGTCCCTCGTTTCCCGTGTTTGGACTAACCCTACTCCAAACACAAAGCGATGAGACAGCATACACAATGCGACTAACATGCAACCTAGCATACGCAATGCTATGGGCTAAAATTGCATACACAATGCACGTGACATAACATGACACACACAATGCACTTACGAAGACTATCATGCGCACATGAACTAAATGGCATATACAAATGCAAGATAGACTTACACCAATATGAGTGGACCTCAGCCACACTCACATCAGTGGCCATATGATGAAAATGAGACAACCGAAATACATGCAAGCATGCACGAATGCAATGGATCGATCCTAAGGCACAACATGCAACTCTAACTAAGCATGGCAAAGGATGAAATATGGCGTACAAGCATACATTTTCCAACTCTGAAACATGATGTACAATGGTCCCGAATCATGCAAATATGTTACCCAATGCATGCTAGATGGCCCGAATACCGAAGTACGTTACACTAGAGGTACACAAAGCAATGCACGAATGGAAAAACCAACCCCAAAAAGACCCTAGGTAGGTCTGAAACAGTGGGGAAATGGCCTAAAATGATGGCTCGGGAATGCAAAGAAATGGAGCTCATTCAATGGTCCGAAAACAAGGCATTCATGCACAACTCTCAAGCACGCTTAAAGAGGAGAAAACATGAGAATATGGCAGTCACATAGGCTCTGAAATATGATGCAAAATGACCCCAAAGCATGAAAACACCTCAGTATATGCATGCAATGGACCTCAGATCTCAAAGCTAGGCAAGTGTATTGAACTACAAGCATGCAAAACAAGCATCATTCGACCATGAGACCCAAAAACAGAGCTAGGGCAGTCCAAAATATGGTCAACAAAGCATGCAAAAAAAGCTAGTGAACCATAAGTTGTACTACAACTATATGAAGCACATGATAGCTCACCAAACCAGCCAAAAACATAAGTATGCCATGCTAAAATATGCCCAAAAACCCATGGAAACTCAGTCAACACATGTTAGAATGAAGTGCTCCTTTGAGAGGCCAATAAGAGGGTTGTTCTACACATGCAAGATAGACATGCAAAATGGCAAAACCACCTCTGGATAGAGGTTATGAGGGCCCTAAAACTCATCAAAAATGGTCTAAAATGAAGCTAGGAAGCATGCAAGTAAAAACCCCTTTAAAAGGCCTTGAATAGGATTGCTCTACACATGCATAATAGACATTCAAAATGGCAAAAAGGGCTCCGGACAGAGTTCATGCAGGTCACAAAACTCATCAAAAATGGCCTGGAGCATGGCTTTGAAACATGAAAATATGGGCTCCTTTGTAAGGCCAATAAAGCTAGTAAAGAGAACAAGGGGTGAGAGGGTCACCCCTCTCTGATTTTGAAGCTCAAAGACACATGTTAGCCACTGAAAATCCACCGGATTTCAGTGGCTAAAAGGCCAATCCAAGGCCAACACAAATGCTCTAATGCATAGCTCAAAACATGAGGAAATGAAGCATGCAAGGGGGTAGATGACCCCCAACAGAAAAATGACCTTAATCAAACTTGAAGAGGAGCTCAAAATAAGACTTTTTTTAGTTTATGAAAAAGCTCAAAAATGCTTTCAAGTAAGGCTAAAATATGAAGCAAAATAAGGACCAAAGGAGGGAATAGGTGACTTACCCTTGTAGCACAGAAATGCAGCAAGCTCTGGACCAAGAAAGTGAGCTCTCAACCTCTAAAAAATAGCTCCAAAGTACTTAGGATGGTAGTGGAGGTGTTGTGCTTGGAGGTGTAGTGTAAATGGTCAAGAATAATGGAGTTTGAAGCTTGAAGGAGAGAGATATAGAGGGAGAAGTGTGTATGCTTGGGGCCAAAAATTCTGAACCCTTGCAAGTGGAGAGGAGGGTTTCTCTTATAGCCAAAGAGGTCTAAAGCTTCTCTTGGAAGCTTGGAAGCAAGATTAAACATCCTCCATACACGTGTATGGAGGATGCAGCAAATGCCTCCCAGCTGGCATAGCTGGAAGCAACTCAGGAAGACAAAACAGGAGGAAGTAGGCCGACCAGTTCAAGTGGTCGACCGACCAGGCCAGGTGGTCGGCCAGCCACCTTTTGTGGTCGGCCAGCCAGGTGTAGACACCCCATTTTTGACCGTCCTCAAGACTTGGTTGTGCTTGTAGGTACACCCAACGGCTGGTTCGATTGCTCGCCCAGCATTCGACTGTCGCGGCGGAACGTCACTGATTCAGGTTTCCCGAACCTTGTATCCTTTTTGTCTCATTTTTGGACCCTGACCTGGTCCTTTCAGGGTGGCCCCTGTGGTGCACTGCCGGCCATGGCTTGGCCCTGCCGACTACTTGTGAACACCTGCCGGCCATCAGTGTGGCACTGCCGGCCATTGCTGATGGCCGGCACCCCCCCTATTTCAGCTGGTTTCCGGGAAGATCTTTTGTACCAGCTGGATTCCTCATATCTGCCCTCCATACACGTGTATGGAGGGATGAAGCTCTTGCCAAGCTTGTTCAAGAATCTTTAGCTTTGCATTCCTCTATATAAGCAAGGGGCTCCTTCATTTCAGGGGGTTCTGAGTTTTTGAAGGGCAAAAAGTTTCCTCTCTCTCTCTCTATTGCTTGTGGTTAGAGCTTGGAAGTTGGATTTCTTTGCATTTTTGCACTATACCTCATAGCACAAGACCTCCATCACTCATTCAAACACCTTGAGGCTGTCTCTCAGAGGTTGGAAGCTCAGATTTTTGGACCAAAAGCTGCTGGAAAGATTGTTCTTCAAGGGTAAGCACACTTTTTCCCTAAACTAGTCTTTTCTTGCTTCATTTATAAGCTTTGCTTTCAAGCATTTTTGGGCTCCGACCCAAACTAGAAATGATCATATTTTGAGACCCTTTTCATTTTTGATCAAGGGTCTTTCTCTGTTTGAGGCTTCCTTCTATCACTTGCCTCTTTAACTCTCTTTTAGGCTTTTTTTCTGCATAGTATTTTAAGCTTATTTTTGAGCTGTTTTGGATTTGTCCATAAACTGTAAAGAGGCTTTTTTTGAGCCCCTCTTCAACTTTGTTGAAGGGCTCTCTTCTGTTTGAGGACAGCAGCTACCACTTGTCTCTTTACCCCTCTTTTAGGCCCATTTCTTGCATAATGGTTTAGCCTCATTTGTGTTTATTTTAGTGGCTTGATGTAAACTGTAAAGTGCCATTGTTTGAGCCCCTCTTTAACTTTGTTGAAGGGCTCTTGGCCATTTGGGGCCAGATGCTATCCATTGTCTCTATTCTCACTTTTAGGGCCATTTTTGCATGATAGATTAGCCCTATTTGTATTCATTTTTGAGGCATGTTGTAAACTGGAAAGAGGCTTTTTTTGACATCATCTTCATATTTTATTAAGATTTCATTTTTGTTTAAGGTCACATGCTATCTTGTATGCTTGGTTGCCTCCCATTTTGAGCCTTATATCCTAGCTCTTGTTGCATGCTTTGTTTGGCCTTCTAGCCACTGAAATCCAGTGGATTTTCAGTGGCTTGGCCATTGTTTTGAGCTTCCAAATCAGAGAGGGGTGACCCCCTCTCACCTTGACTTGTTTGGTAGTCATTTTGGCCTTCCAAAGAGGCCCTATCTTGCATGCTTTGTTGACTGATTTTGGGGCCAATTTGATGAGTTTTGGGACTATCATATTTGATTTTCAAAGTTTTATATGCCATGTCACTTGTCTATCTTGTATGTGCCTAATAACTCCTTGTATGGCCATCTAAAGGAGCTCATCATTTTTGCATACCATGGTTGCATATCAGTGGTTATTTGGGCCTATTTTCACATGTTTTATTCACTGATTTTCGACGGTTTGGTGAAATTTCATGTGCATCATACACTTTCCATGTAAACCATGTTTGCCAGTCAAAATTGCATGCTACTTTAGTCCATCTTGCTAGCACTTTTTGGCCTTGCTTTAAACTGGAAAAGTTCATGTTTTGGGACTGACTTGACTCTGTATTCATGCTTCATGTTCAAATAATGCATGCTTTGTATAGCTGTAAGTCATTCCATGTGCCTAGTTTTGAGTTTCGCGTCTCACCTCATGCATCGGGTGCCATGTTTTCATGATTCGGGGCTGTTTAGCATCATATTTCAGTGCTGAAATTTGCATGTTTGCATACCATGTTCCATGCCTTACCATGCTTTGGTAGAGTGGCATTCGTGCCTTAGGTCCGGTCCTCGGTTTGCGCGCACGCGTGCACGCATTTCGAGTGTCTCATTTTCATCTAATGGCCACTTATGTGAGTGTGGCTGAGGTTCACTCGTATTGGTGTAAGTCCATTATGCATTGTGTATGCCATTTCATTTCATAGCATTGTGTATGCTAGGTTGTATGTTAGCGCGTTGTGTATGCCATGTTACCTCGTGCATCGTGTATGCCATTTCATAGCATTATGCATGTTAGGTTATATCTTAGTTGCATTCATGCATGTCATGCATCTTGCATTGTGTTTGGGGGTAGGAGTTAGCCCGAGCACAGGAAACGAGGGGCGTTTCGTACTCCAAGTGACGGAACGTGTCTCAATTCCAAGTCACCGAAACTCCGGATTATCCATGATGGAGTTTAGGTATTGTTGTGTTTATGTGTGCATTCATTTCATATTAAGTCGTGCAATTCGACTCCTCGGCTATCATGCATCGATATGCGTGATTGGTGGCACGAGGATCAGGGACTACACTCCCTGAAGAGTAGTCATGCATACATATGTGAAATACTTTGCCATGCCCCCTTCTTGCTCTCTGTTGCAGCAAATCAAGAATCAGCAGCCTTCCGGAGCTTGGCACGCATTCCAAGAACAATTGCAAACAGAGGCTAATTAGGGCATCGCAATGGATTTCTGCGCAAGGCAACCTGAACATGCATCATTCATCATCCGGAGCAGAGTCGAGGCAGTCCCTAGCTTGCATGCTAGTTTATTGCTTTCCTAGTTAAATTTGTTAATTAATTAGGGTTTTGTACTTATTCGGACTGTATTTATTTGGGACTGTATATTATTCTTTCGGACCCTCTGAGTGAGGGCAATGTTGTAATAAGCGTGCGTGCGTGTGATGTATGTCTTCCAACCCCACGTCTTTCTCCCTTTTATTTACCAGCTTACGATGGTTAGATTAGGGCATGTTTCAATTAGCATACAGTATGATAGCATGTTTGCATTCATTCATCTGTTTTGCATGCACCGGGCTCGGCACATCATACTAACTGCATTTATATTTCAATTCCAAGTTGAATACTTGTTATCTGTAGCATTTCATATGCCATGTTTAGAATAGCTGAGCCTGCTATAGTTGCATTTTTGCATGTGTTGCATTAGGCATTTCTGTATAGTTAGGATCACGCATGGATTTCTAATCAGCTTCTGTTTTTGCTTGGAGTACTCGGTGAGTTTTTACGCTTTAGCATCCTTGCATGCGTGTGAGTGACTGCCATGATAGCATGCTTACCATGAGGCTATATGCTTATGTGTTATAACTGCCTGAATGCCTGTGGGTGAAGGTTGGGTTACTTGGATTGGAGTAATGCATTGACTGTGAGTTTTAAGCCCACTAGATAGTGGCAAAACCATCTTTTCTAAGCCCACCCGAGGGTGCCAAAATCTGCATTTTAAGCCTACTTGCGAGTAGCAAACCATCTTTCAAAAACAAACATGAAATGTTTTGTTCCAATTTAGGCGACCCGGTCTATACTTATATGCTGTGCGCATCACATAGTAAATCTAGGCTACTAACCGGAATAAGAACATGCAATGTTTTCAAAACTTGATATCATGGTTAGTAGAGGCCGATCTTTGATCGGGCGAGCGGGGGTGCTCACGAGTGACCTTCCCCAATCGTACCAAGTTCCCGAGCCGAGGCAACTTGGTGATAACGGACAGGTGGCCTTAGGCAACGAGTCAGGGTTTCCTAAATTTTCCAAAAATAAAATATTTAGGTGGCGACTCTGTATCTGGCGAAGCAGTCCATGTTTGGCACTTCTTTCTAAAAAAAATATGTTTTTTCTCAAAATGATTTGCTGGATTTGGACTCTTTGGTTCAGATTAAGAACCGTGACATTTGAGTCCTGAACTGTAGTAATCCCAAAAAGAACAGAACGGGACTCACCCTCCCGGGGCGTTCGGAGACGTCTACACCAGGTCAAAAGGTCCAACTCAAAACTAGGTGGTCGGCAGCCCATATTGGTGGTCTCCTAGGTGAATACAACTCAGTGGTGATATGGGAGACCCGAAAATGTGGCCCAAAAGTGAGGGAGACCAAGGGGTCAAAAGGGTCAGGAAGAAAAGGTGGTCGGCCTACCCATATTGGTGGTCTCCCAGGTGAATGCAACACAATGGTGGTATGGGAGACCCAAAATTGTGGCTCAAAAGTGAGGGAGACCACCTACCTGCCAAGAAAAATCGACCGACCGGGGAAAGGTGGTCTCCAAGAAGAAAAGGTGGTCTCCCACCCTATTACCACCTTCCTAACAATGAAACTAGGGTCCATGCCAAAAATGAACCCACACCGATGCAAAACGAGGGTTCGGGGGCCAAAACGCGCAGCCGGGGGCCCCAAAAACAAGCTGTTAGGCACCGGAGGTGGCGTATGACCACAAAGGTGGTCTCCCGGGCCACAGTGTCTCTCTAGGGAGAGGGAACAAGGTGTGTGCCAAAAATCGGAGCAAACAGAGAAAGTTAAGCGGTCCCGAACCGAGGCGCACGGTCGACGGCTCCGAAAACCGAAAACTGGTCTCCAAACGGAAAAAATGGCCTACGACCACGAAACGTAGCCTACGGCCACTGAGAGATGGTCTTTGAGACCTCTCCCTCCCTTCGGGAAGAGAAAACAGAGAAAACAGGACCTGGTTCGCAAACCGAGGCAAAGCACAAAAGAGTCCCGAAGTTTGGAGGCAAGGCTCTCAGCCGAGACTCTGTGACCTCAGAACGAGCACAATATGCATCATCACCGAGCGCTCAATCGGCGACGTTTGAGTCTTAAGGTCAGTCAAAAATGGGGTGTCTACACTCACGCTTGGCATCAGTCAACAACTGATCAAAAGTTCTCACTTCCTCCCCTTGGGTTTTATTAGTCGGTTCCCCTCTTATTCGATCTTCCACTAAGGCTTCAATACCACCTAAAATTTCATCACCATCAAGTCATATCTCACCATCATGGTAAGCCTCGTTTGTAACACGGGGTTTCCCGTGCTGGTGCCATATAGTGTAAGTTTGTTTAATCCCATATTGGAACAAATGAATTTCCACATTTTGAAGATTTTGTCTATAAACATTCACACACTTTGTACACGGGCACAAAATATTACCATTCTGGTCTAAAACCCCCATTGCAAATTGAAGAAATAACTTGACCCCATCATTATATGGTTTACTCATCCTTCTATCAGCCGTCTTACCTAGGGCAATCCAACTTTTATCCATGTCTGATCACAAATGAAAGATTAAGAACAATATAGTATAATGTAGACTTGTGTATTTATGAACTAATTAAATTGAAAAATTCAATAAGAGCTTCACCAAATATGTCTAGATCTTTAATGAAGATTCTTATACAAGTTCTAAGGTTATATGCAAGCAAGGAATAAAAACTAACAAAAATGGTCATTAATAATTTTAACACATCTTTACCAAAAAAGATCATTAAACAATCAACAAAAATCACCACATGTCTACACATCTTTAATATTTTTTTTGTTTAAAAGAAATCAACAAAAAGTGAAATTTAATTCAATTGTAATGATTTCACATCTTATTCTTATAACCTTATACACCAACCAATTATATAAGATTTTATTGATCCCTACTCAAATAGAAATGAATCTATGTTGGCGACCAAGTGTAATGATCCTGCACAGAGTCTACAGAGAGACACAACTCTAACCATCAAGAAGACAAATTAGGATATTGCAATGCAAATTAGCGTGCTACCAGGTCCTATTTCACAACTAGTAAGAAGCAAAATACTTAATTCATAAGTTATGGAGTCTCTCCCACCAAGAAATAATAATAAGCGGAAGCCCAATTCTCCATCCAGTAGTCATTTTGACACAGGAAATAAATTTCAACCAACCTAGAAATGCATATCTTTCTGCAATTTTCAGCATTTCACAAATGGAATATAGGGAAAAAAAACAATTGACAGTAATACATGTCTATTTATATGCAACCACAAGGATTTGCAAATAACCACTTAAGCTCTTTATAGAATTGAGCAGTCAAAATTACTACATAAGAAAAAATGTCTACAGAAATCTACTTCAATAAGGAATCAAGATGATGTCTACTTCACCCATGACAAAGATAGAAACAAAACACCACAAATACACCACAAGATATATATCTCATACAACACTACTAGTTAGCGATTGCAAATACATGAAATAACAATTTCTAAATAGTAAGAAAATTATTATAGCTAGAATCTAATTCAATAACAAACACAAGATTATATATCAAAGCTAGATGTAGAAATTGATGATAAAAAACACTAAATATAAAGAGGGAAACAAGAGTTTATGTATTAGAATAGGCATGTGCCTATTCCTTTGAAAAAGCCCACTGATAACAGCAATATATAATAATTGTTCTTGGATTGGAGGGTTTGAGAAGGAAGTGACAGATATGGAGGGGAAGGGTAACATTACTTTGGATGGTTTTTAAGGTGAAGGAAAGTATACAAAAGGGTTGAAAGGGGAAAGAGGACCTGCAATTTGGGTGCTTTACTTCCCCTAAAAAATTCAAAGGACACGGAGAAAGTGAAATATTGGATATTAATATACTTTTAATACCAAGTATACTCCTCATTTTTCTAAAATGCTACTTATTTGACTTCTGCTCCTCCCTTTCCTTTATAAGTATCATCTAACCAAACAAAAAGAAATATATCACTCCTCCCATTCCCTTCACTCCCCCTCCCCAAATTTAGCATTCATGTAAAACAAAAAATTTTAACATTCCTTTGGATTCATATATATGAAAAGAAGAAAATCAATAAACAAGAACAACGCAAGCCAAAATCTATATGAAGGCATTCTGGTGATTTATAAGAACCACGCAAGCCAGAATCTATATGAAGGCGTTCCGGTGATTTGCCATAATATACTCTTCGTAGGTAAACCAGTGAAAAAAGCCACAATGTTTATTTTGGTAAAAAATATTTTTTTACTAATGAGTGAAAACCCCCCAGAAGAAGGTTTTTCAATATAATAGATTAGGGCTTTGAATACATCAAGCCACTTCAACCAAACCCATTTTTTGAAATCAACACCAAATTAAATTGAACAAATCATAACAACCCCAGAGCAAGATTCAAAAAGGGGAAAATAAAGAAAGAGGGACAGAGAGGAAGAGAAAGTGACTGAGGTAGACAGAGCAAGAAACAAAGAGAAAGACAGACCGCAAGTGAGAGAGAGACAAACCGAGAGTGAGAGAGTACCTGTGAGGATGCGACGGTGGCGGTGGCGAGCAGTAGTTGCGGTGGCGAGCGGCGTTAGTGGTCTGCACTGAGGTGAGGTGATCTAGGGTGAGGTTTGGTCGTCAAATATAATCTTTGTGTGAGAAAAAGAAACAAAATATCTGATTCCATAAGGTGCCAATATATTAATTTCCCTCTAAAACCTTTAGCAACTAAACCATTTATTTAGTGACAAAATTATTTCCTTACCAAAGACAAATATTGGCCACGAAAATAGTTTTCACTAAATGATATCAAAATATTAAAAATTATTAGTGACAAAATATATTCGTCATTAATAATTTTATAATTGGTGACCAATTTTTTCCTCACCAAAAGTCTCAAAATTTTGGCACCATTCGAAAAAATTAGTGGGAAAACCTTCAGTGACAAAAAAAATATAAATAATGACGAAAAATAATTCCGTCACCTAATTTTTTTTATTATGTATGTAGATCGGTGACGAAATTTTATTTTTGTCTCTAAAAATGGTATATTTGGAGACGAAATATTATTTTCTTCATTAAAAGGTACGTATTTAATGACAAAATTTATTTTCGTCATTAGTTTTCGTCTCTAAAGACTCTTTTTGTTGTAGTGTCTTTTGCTGTTCTATGTTAGTTATTTACAACTAAAAGTGGGGAATGTTGTAGAATTAGGTTCTGGCATGATCAATGGCTTTATGCCTTAAAGGTGAGTTCCCAAGGCTATTTATTTCAATTGTCTAATGATAAGGAGGGATCACTTAAAGACTTTGTGGATGTCTCTGGCTCATCTAACAACTAGTTGCTCACCTTTAGGTGGTCTTTTTTGAATGGGAAAAAGATGAGCTACTCAGACTCTTTGGCATCATAGCATCAACACATGCATTGAATCTGGTGGTCCAAGACAGTGTTGTATGGTTAGCTGCAAAACCTGGGCAGTCCCTTGTATCTGTTTTATACAACCATACCAATCTTGATTTTGGTGGCACTGTTAGTTCTAGTAGTTTGGTTTGGCTTAAATATCTCCCACCCATAGTGCAATTCTTTGGTTGGCTTACATGAAAACACAGGGTTAAAACATCTGTGTTCTTGCAATGGATTGATGTGCTGGATAGGTCTGCATCTACCTTATGTATTTTCTGCAAAGCACAGCAGGAAACAATTGAACATGTGTTTATCCATTGCCCTTTGGTATAGAGAGTCTAGACTAGGCTGCTGCAGTGGTGAGGGGCTCTTTAGGTGGTTCCTGGTTTGGTAGAGGGATTGCTACTATGGTGGGCAAGGTACTCCTGCAAGGAAAATGAACAGAGAATTTGGCGTGCAATACCACTAGTCACTCATTGGTCCTTATGGAAGCTCAGAAATGAGTATCTCTTTCAAGATTCACAACCAAAGATGCAGGAGCTGTAAGAGCTCATAATCACAAGGCTTGCAGTTTGGCCAAAGGCCTCTTCCAAGGAGCTTCCATTCTCTATTAATGATTTCCTTTATAACATCTCAGGTATTAGGAAATGTATTGATGGAAGGGTGTGAAATGTCTAGGTGTTTTCTGCTCAGTAGTGGGCTGATTTGTTGGACTGCTATGCTCAGCAGTGGCTGCAACTCTTGGGTGTTTTTTGTTGGTTGAAGCTTGTGCTATGTGTTGCTGTTATGTTGTGTGCTGGGTTGTGATGCTATGTGTTGATGTTGATGGATGTAGATAGGTCCTCGTGTATAACCAGAAGGGATATCATTGATTGAGGTGTTGGGTGACTTCTGGTTTTTCTGCTATGAAGTTTTAAGACTGCTTTAGTTTTGGTGGAAGCTAGATGTTAAAGGATTGCTTAGCTATTTTGTTGGTCTACTTTTGTTTGGTCTGCTTTGCTCAGTAGTGGCTGCAACTTTTGGTTATTTTTGTTTGCTGGTTATTGCTGTTTGGTGCTATTGTTTTTGCTTTTGCTTGTTCGTTGGTATCTCACCAACTAGGAGGTTGGAGCTTGAGCTAGTTTCAAGCTCCTCTTTATTGATGTACTTCATTATATTTTATATGTGTTTCATCAATAAAATTTTATATTGCCAATCAAAAAAAAAAAAAAATTGGTGAGAAACCAATCAAAACAAGAAGCAAAAACAAAACAAATTACGATTGATTGGTTGATGTTACTTCTATGGAACCAACTTTTCTTCTTTGATCGTCCTTAACAACTATATAAATATAAATAAATGATAATTCACTTAATTTGTGTCACGATTTGTCATTCATTCAAATTATTACAAAATAATATCACGCAGAAATATAAAATAATTTACTTTTTTTGTTTCAAAATAATAGTTTTTTTTTTTTGAGAAATTTAACTTTTTTGATAGTATAATTATTGTATTTTAAAAATATTAATTTTTTAAAATTTCCATAAATAGTATTTTTTTAGGAGTATCAATTGTTATAATTTTATTTTTTTATTATTAATGAATTTAAAAAAATAAAATAATTATTTTATTTTATTTTATTTTATTTTAAAAAAATTAATAATTTGAGATAATAAAAATGAGTTAATATTTTGGGAGAGTACCTAATTAGAAAATGAAGTAATGCTTATGAGTTGATGGTTTGCATGACCAGTGGTGATTGTGATGTGAAATAGTGGCGCGGATCGGACGGTGGAAAGTACTGGGGAGAGACGAATGGCAGTGGCAGTAAATTAGCGAGCTGAGAGAGGGCGAAACCTTAAAACCGATGAGGTAATTGAATGCTCAATGGTTCAGAATAGTGATACGTGTCGACAGATCAAGCGATTTGGAGAGTGACTATTATTACATTTTGACATGTTTGGCAAGTGGGTTTTTGAATTTATTTTTGAATTTTTTTTTAGTTTTCAGTTAAAATTTATAAAAAAAATAAAATAGATTAAATAATTAATAAGATAAAATATCTCATTAAATTTATAATTATTTTATTTTTTTAAAAAAATAATACATTTAATTATAAAAAATTCAATCATCTTTCTAAATATAAAAATTTTAACCTCTTAAAATAATTAAAAATTAAAATAACTTATTAAAATAATTAACTTCTCAAAAAGGAAGCTTTTGCTCGCATCAATTTTGAAGTATTGATTTCAGTTTTTTTTTTTAATTATATTTACACAAAAAAGAAGAATATTTTCCCGAGAGTTGCATCCAAGTAATATTTACATGCTTGGCCGGGTAGAAATGGAAGAAATGGAGAACATGAAAAGAAAAGTGGAGAAAAAGAAAATTGCTTCAATTTTTGTTATTGTAAATCATAATTAAAGCATTTAATTATTCGGCAACAAAAAAAATAAGAAGTTTTCGTTGACAATTTGCTAATAATTTAAAGGGGTAAATTATGATTTACTCTAAATTTTATACAAAATCTTGTATTAGAACCTTGCAGTGACATCATAATTAAAATATGAGAACTGATTAGGAGCCCGAATCTGGGCTCCCCCGAATGCCCCTAAACACAAAAACGAAGAAGGAAGAAGAAGACGGTCGAGGGAGAAGAAGGAGGAGGAAGAGGAGGAGGAGGGGGAGGAAGGACTGGAGGGGGCCCTAAAAAATGGGACTGGAGGCGGAGGCGGGGGGCGGAGGCGAGGCAGAGGCATGGCAATCGGCGACGGAGGCGGAGGCGCGGCGATCAGCGGAGGCGCGATCGGCGGAGGAGACGCGATCGACGGCGGAGGCGACACGACTGCTTCCACTCTCTCTCTCTCTCCCTCTCCCTCTCTTTCTCTTTCTCTCCCTCTCCCTCTCCCTCACTCCTCACCCTCACCCTCACCCGTTTCAGACTGGAGGAAGAAGAAAAAAAAAAAAAAAAAAAATTGAATTGGTGAAACGACGTCGTTTCACCAATTCGGGACATTCGGGAGACAGATTTTCGGGCACCAAATCATTTTTCTTAAAATATATAGTATTATTAACATATAGAATGTCATCAAAAAAGCGTCTACGATGCAATATGCAACACTACATTTATCTTTCGAGTACGTGTCCTATTCAAAATTATTAATTCAGTGCTACTAACGTAATATTTTGGATATGGAAATTTTTATGAAAATATATAAATCAAACCAAATTTTAAGTCCTATCAAATGGGATCGGTTACGTGAATCCTTCTTCTCCACGCGACTCTGTCAAAGGTCATTTCGTTAGTCAAATTAAGTAAATTCATATCTCTATTTACAACGCTAGCCATCGTTAATTTAGATTTACCCCATCTCCTAACACTCTCATCTACCGTTACAGTATCGCATCTTTCACTACAGCCTCTATTGGTCTCTGTTGAATGTGACCAAGCCATCTCAATCGATTCTCTCTCAACTTATCTTCTATCAGTATCACTCCTACCCATTCCCGAATACACTCATTCATAATTCTGTCTTGTCTATTCTTACCACACATTACCTGAGCATCCTCATCTCAGTCACACTTATCTTATCTACATGTTGTTTCTTGGTTGCCCAACACTCCGTCCCATACAATATCACTGGTCTAGTAGCCGTTCTATAGAACTTACCTTTTAGTCTAGTGGGTATTCGTTTATCGCATAGTACCCTAGACGTACTTTTCCACTTACACCATCTCGCCTTAATCCTATGGGCCACATCCGCATCAATTTCCCCCGTTGTTGTGATAATTGACCCTAAATAACGAAAATGCTCACTCTTAGGCAGTTCTTGGTTCTCAATCTTTACTTCTCCTCTACTTTCATTGTTATTATTACTAAATTTACACTCTATGTACTATGTCTTAGTTCTACTTATTCGGAATCCTTTAGATTCAAGAGCTTTTCTCTAAATCTCCAACTTTATGTTAACTCATTCTCTAGTCTCATCCACTAGCACAATATCGTCTGCAAAAAGCATACACCATGGCACGTCATCATAAATATTTATTGTCAACTCATTCATAACTAAAACAAAAAGATAAGGACTTAAGGTAGATTCTTGGTGTAACTCTACAGTGATAGGAAATTCATTTGTCTCTCCAGCAGACGATCTAATATTGTTCATCACCCCTTCAAATATGTCTCTAATCACATCAATGTAACCTTTTGTCACTCCTTTCTTCTCTAACACCCACCATATTATATCCCGGGGCATTCTAGCATATACTTTCTCAAGGTCAATAAACACCATATGAATATCTCTTTTCTTTTCTCTATACTTTTCTATTACTCTCCTCAAAAGATAAATTGATTCCATTGTTGACCTGTCAAGTATAAACTCAAATTGATTCTCTGACACTTCTATTATATCTCATAATCAGCGTTTCATCACCCTCTCCCACACTTTCATTATATGACACATTAGCTTAATTCCTCTATAGTTGTTGCAATTCTGGACATCTCCTTTATTCTTATAAATGGGCATTAAAATACTCTTCCTCCACTCATCTGACATGTTCTTAGTCAACAAAATTTTGCTAAACAATCTAGTCAACCAAACAATCCTTTTTTTACCCATACACTTCTAAGTTTCAATAGGGATATCATCAGGTCCTAAAGTCTTATTTGATTTCATCTTCTTAAGTGCAATTTTCACTTCAAAGTTCCTAATCCTACGATAGAACCTATAGTCTTGGTTTATCGTATTATTGGTTATTTCTTCCCCTATTATTGTATCTTTATGTTCCTTATTTAATAATTTCTCAAAATAGTTCTTCCATCTTTCCTTAATCTCTTCATCCTTCACTAATACCTTAGAATCCTCACTCTTGATGCACTTAACTTGATTAAAATCTCTTATTTTCCTCTCTCATATCTTAGCAAGTTTGTATACCCTCTTCTCTCTCTCTCTCTCTCTCTCTCTCTCTCTCTCTCTCTCTCTCCTTACTATCTAGTCTAGTGCATAGGTCATCATAAGCTTTCAACTTAACCTCTCTCACCACTTTTTTTGACCTCCTTATTAGCTAATCTATACCTCTTAAGGTTTTCCTCAGTTCTATCATTCTGTCACTTTTTAAAGCACTCTTTTTTTTTTTGCCTTAACTATCGCTTGAACCTCTTCCCTCCACTACCAAGTTTGCCTAGAGTTGGGTCCCGTCCTTTTCGACTCTCCAAGCACTTCCTTTGAGATTCTCCTCATACAGTTGGCCAACGAGTTCCACATAGTGTTAGTATCAATTTTCAAGTCCCAAGTACCTTCATTATCCATTCTATTCTTAAATATTTCTAGTTTATTCCCTTTTAAATCCCACAATCTCGTCTTACAATACCCACCATCCTTCCTAGCCTTGTCTTGCCCTCTAAAACATAAATCCAGTACCAAAATCCTATGTTAAGAGGCCAGGCTCTCTCCAGGAATCACCTTACAATCATTGCATTTTAGGCAGTCCACTTTTCTCACTAAGAAGTAATCTATTTGGCTCTTAACTGACGCATTCATATAGGTTATCAAATGCTCATTCCTCTTCTTATACATAGTATTGGCCACCACCAAGTCAGAAGCCAACACAAAATCTAAAATACTCTCTCCAACCTCATTTTTGTCACCAAAACCGTATCCACCATGCACCCTTTCATAGACTAGTTTATCTGTGCCTACATGGCTATTAAAATTTTCACCTATAATCAGGTTCTCTCCTACGGATATCTCTTGTAAGATTTCATCCATTTGCTCCCAAAATCACAAAAAAATTTAAAATCACATGGTATGCTTCCTTCACAACTATATGGGAAAACTATTCAACCAAGAATTTTTTTTTTCCATGGAAAAAGGATCTATGCTTTTAGATGATTTTTCTCTTTCATTGATTCATGAGTGAAGGACACATGGTTGGTTGGATGTACTCCATTAAACCATTACTACAATGGAAGCTGTTAGTATCTCATTTACTTACATTTGTACATATTCATTTTGTTGGGTTTAATATTTTAATGATTGACATGTATTTTAATGTAAAACAATTCGAATTTGGTATGTATTTTAGATTTACATGTTGCGACATAAGAAATTTGATAGCTTCATATTTTAATTTTAAGGGGAAAAAAGTGGTTATTTTATGATAACATCCATCTTGTTACTGTGTCTAAGGATTGTTCATTGTCATAAAAAAAATTATTCTAACTTAAAGGAATACTAAGGTCTCGTTTGTCAATTATACATTTTAGTAAAAAAGTCAGAAAGCCATTATAAATTGTCACATCACTCTCTTTATTTTTCTACATATATTTTTGTAAAAAGTCAAAACGTTACTAAAATAGTCTGTTCCCAAACGAAGCCTAAAAACCATTTTTATCATCAATATACACTTGATATGAATTCATAAAATAAAAAAATTAAAAATTAAAAAAAAACATTTTTATGGATATTTTTGCTATCAAATTCATTATATAATATACATACTAATGTTTATATTCATTTACTAATTATATTTTGGTATGAAATTTTTTTATCGAATTGTTCTCAGTCCATCTTAAAATGAAATACTAACTTCACCTCTGATGTATAGATGAGATATGCAAAGCGCTTTGTGTAGTCTTCTTGCACTTTTAAACAGTTGACATAGAAGCTTGCTTAGAAAATAGTGCTCGCGCATTGACAACAAATTGAAAGAATAATCTAACATGAACATTGTCTCTGTAAACCATCCAAGTTATTTCTTTCTGATTATAATGAAATCATAGTTATCATGAAATTTAGCCTTACCTCCATATATGATTGGGTTGCATGTACGGGAAGTATTACGGATTCGTCCAAACCATCCAAGATATTTTATTTCTAATCAATCATTATTTGTAGAACTAATTTTAGGTTAAATCACATAAATTTTACATTTTTATGTACATTAATGTATACTAATTATGCGTTATTTTTATTTTTTTTGTTTTTCATGTCTCATCAATGGTGGTCAAGGGTTGCACAATCCCAATTCCTAACACTTTTCATGGAAATATAACCAAAAGACAACAATAAAAGAGACAACTTTGAAATACAAAGGTGCCGTTTGATAGCACTTACGTTTTCAGTTTTCTGTTTATATTTATAAAAAATTAAAAAACTCAAATAAAAACTTGTTTGGTAAAATTTTTTACTTATAAACCAATGGTCTCAGTTTATAAATTTGGCCAAAAAATGTGTTTCCATTTTGAGTTTTCAGTTTTTTTTTTTTTTTTACCACCAACACTAGCTACCCCTCGCCACCATTTCCACCACCGTCTTCCGCCGCCACCACCACCCACCGCCCACTACCACCTGCCACCACCACTCACCACCCACCAGCCACCGACTCGCCACCACCACCCACCCCTCGCCGCCGCCACCGCCACCACCACCACCCCCACCTGTCATCCACCGCCACCACCTACCACCCGCCACTACCATCCACCGCCCGCCACCACCACCACCCGCCACTACCATCTACCGCCCCACACACCCACCACCGCCACTACCATCTACCGCCGCCACACCCACCACCCGCACTACCATCCACCGCCCGCCACCTATTTGCCACCACCACTCACCACCCACCTGCCACCACCTTCCACCACCTGCCACCACCAGCCACCCCACCACACTGCCACCCACCCACCCACACCACCACCACCACCATCACCCCCACCCACCTGCCACGACCACCCACCAACCACCACGACCCACCACCACCACCACTCGCTACCACCCATCACCGTCACCCACCCACACCAACCACCCCACCCGCCACCACCCGCCATCTGCCACCCACCTGCCACCAACACCAACCACCACCACCACACCACCACCACCACTACCACCACCCACTCGTTACCACCAACCACCGCCACCGTCACCACCCACCCACTATCACCAACACCCACCCGCCACCACCCACCACCACCGCCACCCACTGTCACAACCACCCGCCACCACCACCCACTCGCTACCACCCGCCACCGTCACCCACCCACGCACCCACCTACCCCCACCCGCCATCCGCCACCCACCTGCCACCACCACTACCCACTCGCTACCACCCCCGCACCGTCACTTACCCACCTACCACACCACCCACCCGCCACCACCCACCACCACCACCAGCTACCCACCACCCACCGTCACCACTTTCCACTACCGTCTTCTGCCGCCACTTGCCACCACTTGTCATTTCTCACTCTTTTTTATATTTTTAAATTTTTTTAAACTTTTTGTTAATTACCAAACGCGTTTGTAGTTTATGTTTTTCTAAAAATAAACAAAAAATAAACAAAAATCAGTTTATAAAATTTTTGTAAATATAAACTGAAACCGTAAACGTTACCAAACACACACTATTGTATAGCAAAAATGAGGTTGATTCATGTACTCTCCATTGGTGATGGTCATATGGCTGAAAAATGTGAAACAAATATTTTCTTATGACTATGAAGGAGCTAATAATGTACCAAAAAATAGTAATATATCTCAAAAGAGATTAAGAAAAGCTTGCTGAAAATAATGTTAGACTAATTTATGGATGAAAACATAAGCATGGTTAGACAAATCTTGCTAATTAAGGGGTGGTGAGAAAGTACAAAGGGAATATCACTTCCCCCCTCCATTTTCCATGGCTCACACACTTGAAGAAAAAAACAAGGTGTGGATGAGCAACAACACACATACATGTGAGATGTACACAAAGTGAACCAAAAAGAGACAAAATAAGGTTTAATCAAGGTAGAAATTGGAAACGTTCTTCGACCCTCTTTCTTGCAATTTATTGGAGGTTCTTATAATTTTTTTTTTTTTAATTTTGAGAATTTGTGTTAGAATGTTTAGTTTAGATTCTTCTCATAAGATGAAACTAATTTTAAATAAGTTAAAAAAAAATTAATTGGTACAATTTTCTCAAGATGAATTTGATAATAAAAAAATGAAAGCTAAAAACATTGTTTTCCCAAATAGACCCTTAAACTTATTTGTGAACTATTTTCTAAAAATTTGTCTGAAACGGAGAAATTTAAACTGTTTGGTTGTGTTCTTGTTTTTTAGTTTTTGTTAAAAAAACTAAAAGCTTATTTGTGAAACTATTTCTGGAAAAAAAAAAAAAATCTAAAAACAACCTACTTATTAGGAAATACAAAAAGTTATGTTTCAATTTTTAAAAAATGTTTTCGCACAAAAATAAAAAAGATATTAAAATGATGACATTTTTGAACTTCTCACTATTTTTTGTTTCCAAACACGTTAAAAATGCAAATGCAAATGAATAAAACAAGAACACAACCAAACATATCAAAATTTTAGAATTAATCTCTTAACTCTTGTTCAACAATACATATGTACACGGTGCCAACCTAGTTGGGATCGTGAGGTTGGCTTTGATGCCTTTTGCACTGCCTCTTCCTTTTTTGATGTAATTTTATTTTGACAATTTTCATCAATAAAGGGTTTTTTTTGCTGTTCAAAAAAAAAAAAACAATACATATGTACAAATATATACATTCGCCTAGAATTTATTTCTAGTAGTGCTTTGACGTGCAAAGTACGAAAGAAGAAGCTGTTAAAGCCCACCAGAGATCCAAACTTTTGTCTTTCTACACAATATATATGCTAGGTATGAACTCAACGGCGTGGAAAATGTGATAATTTTGAGCAAATTGGTCAAACACTCCATGTTGATTTGCCCAAGTCCTACACAGCTGCCTTTTTGGCAAGTGGGTTAGGTTTGAATTGGGAATAAAAAAAGTATAAAAAGGTAAAAATAAGTTAAATAAATTAATAAAACAAAATGTTATATCCAAATTATAATTATTTCATTTTTTCTCTCAAAAAAAATTAAAAAGTCAAAAAATCTAAAAAATTCTTCTCAAACAGAACTAATTTAGTCAAACTAAATTAGTTAAAAAAATTAAAAAATCAAGCTAAATTTTTTTTTTCGAAACAAACCCGTAGTTGAATGATTTTTTCTCCTTTCTATTTATTCTCTTTCAAGCCAATCCTATCCCGACACATTTTCTTATTTATTCTCATTGTTGAGTAGCGTGAATCCTCATGCAGTAATCAGTCGAATTCCGAAGAAGAGTATTCTCTTTGCAATTTCTTGTAACATTTCTAAGACTTTGTTGAGGAGGGCAGTTATATTTGCATTAAATTCTCTTAACTAATCCCACTAACATAGAAAATTGAAAAGATTATAAGAATACCACAAAAACAAAATGATTATTTTATTATTTAATCAATTAGATAAAGGAACTTGAGTTACCAAAGACATGAGGTGCACGATTGAAGCACGATTGAGAGAGATGTCCACTAAATAATTAGACCACGACTTTCTATGTCATGTCATCATCATTATATCATCTCTCTCGATATGAATTCCTTTTCCTAAATCTCTCTGTTCTACCAAAACACCCTTTACTATATAATTATGTCTCAAAATTTTTATATTTTAAAAATGTTATTATACTGTGGTATTGAATGTTTATTGAAATAGTGTAATAGAGATATTTGGAGACATGAATTTCTCTGACCCTCTTCCTCTCTCTGGGTGCGTGCATGCCACATATTTTTTAAAAAAAAAATTGAGTGTTTTTTCAATTTAAGAATGTGAATCACGTGGTTAACACACCCAAAAAAAAAAAAAAAAGCATATGATTTTTTAATTTTTTAATTTTTTTTTTTTGATGGAATATGACTTATTTTTTAGAACATGGTTAAACTAATCGATGGGACCATATACACTGAATTCTAGGCTTCTTTACATGCTAATAAGACAAGGTTTTAGGAGTGACTGGTGGGTGTTGAGGCAAAACTTAGGAAAACATGCTTAAAATGCAATGGGTCCTTAATTGTCTAGTCACTCTTGTTTCAAAGCAAATGTTAATTAGGCTGCAGGCAATATATGATTAGTTGTGTATTGCATACTTGTTAATTGTTTAAAAATAGTAAAAAAATATTTTCACAAAAAAAAAAAAAAATCATTCAGTTGTATGTGTCACCAATATATATATATATATATATAAAAACTATACAATAGTGCAACCAAGTGGTATATATGAGCCCTTTGATGTGAAATTTAATGGAATGCTATATGCCCTTTGATGTAACCAAATGTAATGGATTGATAAAAGTACTAGTTGACTAAAATATGGACGGAACTTTTTTTTCTTGCTTTGTTGCTTTTGAGAACAAAGATTGGATTTTGAGTTTGGAACAATAGTTACATCAGGAGAATGAAAAGTACTCTAAAATGGAAACCAAACAAATTATAAAACTTAAAAAGGCAAATGCTAATTAGTGTTTCGGGGCACTTGTTACAGTGTAGTCGATGATTTATTTTATAGTAAAAAATTAATGAGTCAAAATTTTGATTGCTTGCACTTATTGTGCAGTAACCAAATTTTTTAATACCAAATATTGTTGGTTGAAGTCAAGTTTTTTTAATGATGATGAATATTTCATGTTTTACATTTTTATGGTAAGTTTAATTTTAAGTGAAAAATATTTTAGGTTAGACTATTATGAATAAATTGTAAGGGTATATATTTTATTTAATTTGTCTAAGTAGAAGAGTAATATTAAAAACTAGAAGAAAAAAAAAAGGTTTGAAAACTTTTAAATACACCCACTTAATTTCTCTGTAAACCCACTATAAAATTAATTGGATATGTACCATCAAAATAATTATGGTTCATAGATATATTTTTTAGGTACATAGTATTGTTGTTAATTCAAAACTTATTAAATAGAAATTTGTAACATTAGTTATTGTTTAACAAGTGTATGAAAACAATTGGTAACAATATCATTTTTAAACCTTTTTTTTTTGGGGGGGGGGGGGGGGGGATATATAGGACCCATTTATAAACTTCAACATAATTCATCTATAAATTGTAATAAGCTAATCACTAACTGACATGTTAGTCTTTCTTTGTAATAAGAGTTTGTATGAAAGATATGGTGGGAAATTATATAGCACCTTTAAATGCTTCATCATTTAAGCTAACTTGTAACCCTTGAAGAAGAGAAAGAGTTAAACAAAGCTAATTACCCATTGACAACAATGTCTTAAAATGGTAATTGGCCTTTGGAGTCCCTAAAGGCCTCACTAATCCCCACGAGGGAATTGAAGTAAAACATAGCCAAACAAACTTCAAACTTCAATCCCAATGTACATTTGGTAGAGAGGAAGAATATATATATATATATATATATTCCATTGATGGGACCAAAACCAATGAAGATTTTTTTATAATATTAGATTTAGATCTCGTTTGGGAACATATTTTTTTTATAATTTTTTAATTTTTTGACTAAAATATGATGTAAAAAAAATTAGTATGTTTAGAATGATTTTTCGACTTTTTAAGAAAAAATGTGTAAAAAATAGAGAGAAAAGAGAATCTTTGACTTTATGGTATGGGTTGTTGGCTTTTTTATTTTTTTAGTGACTTCCTCACTTTTTGGCTAAAAAAGCCACTTGTCAAACGAGGCCTTAGAGTTCGTTTGAAATGTGTGTTGACTTTTCAATTTTTTGATTTTTTTAGTCCTGGACTAAAAAATCTCATTTGAGATAGGTTTTTTTATTTTTTTTATTTTTGTAAGAGAAAAAATAAAATGATTATGGGTTGGATGTGATATTTTGTCTTATTTAGTTAAAATAATCTATTTTGTCTTATATAACTATTTTAGCTTCAAGGGGTATGCCAAACGAACCTCTAATTCATTTTTTTCTTTATTTTTTCATAAATTTTTTTTAAAAAATTTAATTCAAACACCTCCTAAATAAATTTAGGCCACTTTTAAAAAGTGATTTATAAGTCAGTTTATTAATTTTTTGATTTGTTCAGGCCACATAATATCTCTATTTTTTATATATTTTTTTTTAATAAATTAAAAAAATAACTTATTTAACACCTTTTAAAATAATTTAATATTAAAAAAAAAAAGAGAGAAGATATTTATACCATTATTATTGAGATTTTTTGATAGAAGTCATCTTGATGGGGGTGGGGAGTGGGGATAGCTAGGTAGTGGTGAGATTATTGAATGAATGAGGGGGTGGGGCCCCAGAAGCAGAAGGAAAAAATAAGGTCAGATCAGAAGTCCAAAATGGGCAAGCAGCATCAACGTCAGCAATAATGACACGTGGACCAGGTATCAATTTTGGGAACTATCACTTTAAGGAAGTCACGTCAAAATGGGGCTGGAGCGTACTAGAAAACCCTAGAGGGGTCCTATCCTATTAAAAAGCAGGAATCCCTAGGTCTCTATGAAACCTAAACCCTAGTTGTCAATTTTCCCTTTGCGAAAACGTCACACACTGTGCTTGTGTGTTTTCATCCTGGAAAATGTTTAAGTCGCACCGTAAAATATTCATAATTTAATTCATATTGATATAATAGGATTGATGTTAATATTTAATTTGTTATATATTTAATTATATAAAATTTATTTAATTTATTACATTATTATGAATGACTTTATAAGCATAAATTGTGAATTTTCAACACTTTTCATTTATCCCTAAAAGAGAGAGAAGTGATTCTCATTCCCAATATCTCCAAAGTCTTCAATCCTTGTGGTGGTGGTGGTGCTGTTTTGTGATGATAGTGGTGGTGGGAGTTTTGAGTGAATTATTCATTTTATATATTGGCTTAAAGCTGATCATATGGTGCCTTTGTATACCCACTCACTCACCATCTATTATCATGATTCGATGTTTATTGATGCTTTTCTCATGTTGGATTATAAAAAATTACGTTTAATTTGATGTGATTGTAAGTGAAAAGATAAATAAGTAAGATGAAAATTCAAAATTATCTATTTGTAGTAATTTGAGAAAATTATTACATATATGTAATAAAAAAATTAATTTTAATTATTAATATTGATAAAATCTATTATTGATTTGTAATTATTTTTTAAATTAGATTGCTATGAAATCCCCCAATAAATAACAAGTGAAGATGGTTGTTGCTTGTGGGAGATGATGACCAAAAGTGATCTATGTAGAGGACTTGTTCAATGTTAATATATAAAATTTCACCTACCTAAAGGCTAATCTTATAATTAACTAAATAACATTTCTAGTGAATTATCAATTTTATTTATTTAATCCTTAACATTTCTGATTTCAGTTTCTATAGTCTAATTAAATATAATTGTACAAATTAGTAACCACAGAAAATTGATTTGAAAATTAAAAAAGACATTTCAAATTTTAATCATATTACCAAGCACTCTTTTTTTAAAACAAACTACACTCCACAATCAATTTGATTGGTATTTGGTTATATGGTTAAATTGTTTAAATTTTAAATGATTTTTTTAACCATCAAATTAAGTTTTAACATTTAATGATTGTACAATTATCTCTAATTCAACTACATGAACCAAAATTTGAAACTTTTAAAAACTAAATAAATAAAATTAATAGTTGAATGATGAAAACTATGAAAATATTTGTCGTGATAATAGCATTTTTATGGCACGTCCTTATGGGGAAAAAATTTGTCAAAATAATTAAAATTCCAATCTAATTTTTACATATAGTGTTAAACAAATTAATAAATTTTACTAATTTTATTTTACTCACTAACCTATAATTTATTGGGAAAATTATTTAGAAGTCCTATTAGGGAGACTTATGCTACATATGGTCCTACTAAAAAACTTATGTTCCCATAAGTCCTGTGTGAAGTTTGTTGACACATTTACCCTCAATATTAGTTGTTAATATCATAATAATGGTAAAACCATACATAGGAAATTAAATGCTACCATAGATTAAGTTTGCGAAACGTAACGTGACACCTATATAAACGTAACGTAACGTGACACCTACATAAATGTAACGTAACGTGTCACGTTACGTTTCGCAAACTTACTAAGTTTTTTATTTTTTAAATTGAATTACATAAACGTAACGTAACGTGATACCTACATAAACGAAACATAACGTAACGTGTCACGTTACGTTTCGCAAACTTACTAAGTTTTTGATTTTTTTAAATTGAATTACATAAACGTAACGTAACGTGTCACATTACGTTTCACAAACTTACTAGGTTTTTGATTTTTAAATTGAATGTGAAAATGTTACTTGTTCGCGTATTTTGAAATTCACATTCATATAGATATGATCTATGGTAACATTCAATTTCTTATATATGGTTTTGCCATTATAGTGTATAATAGTATATTAATATCATTTATTTACAACTCATAGGATCTTGTGGAATACATTCCTATTTAAATAAGACTTGAAACTCTATAAGAAATTACACATGACTTAACATAGCATAAGTGTCCGAAATAGGACTTATAAATAAGTCTCCTTAATTTATTATATCATGTTTCAAATTTTAAAATATTATTATATAACACATCAATTAATAAGAATTGTTAGTTTATATATATATATATATATATATAAAGGGATATTTAGAAGACTTATACTACATATAATCCTGTGAAAAATGAGAAATTTTATTTTCATACACTTAATTATCTCAGTGCACATTTTCTCTCAGTACACATACTTATTAATTTGATTATTAATTAATTTTCTCAATCCACACTCTAAGTTACAATTATACCCTTCATTCATAATCATTGTACACACAGTACTCAACCCTCCTTTTCACACTCTTGTTGAGTGACCTTACTTCTAGATTTGTAAACCCATTGTAGACTCATGTAAAGACCATTCAAGACCGTATGAAGTGAAATGAAGATAAAATCCTCCATTGAAGATCCTATTGAACCTCTATTAAAAACACCATTAAAAACCCTCCAAAAGCATCTTTCTATTTTGTTATTACATTAATCAATTTCAGATCTTTGTGCACTCCATTGCCATAAAATCCTCAGTTTTTTTTTTTTTAAATATATATATGTTTTTTGGTTTGGGGGCATTGATTTTCCGAAATTATACATTTAATTTGAAACTTTACTTCCGAATAAAAATGATTTGTTCGACAAATTTGTTCCCTAAAAAAATAAAAATAAAAATTCTGCAGTTGATGTCCGAATATAATGAAATAATTCAGCACTGGTTGTCCGATTGAAAATCGCAAAAGAAAAAAAAATTTATGCACGAAAAAAATTAACATTTTCATTACTAATAGAATACAAATTTAGAGATTAAAGCAATATGAGAGTTATTATGAGAGTATTGTTTTGCAAGCAATAGATGAGTATAGAGTGTACAGCAAACAAAATAACAATAATGGAAAAATTAAGGTTGAGTTTTTTTTTACTCAAAAACTGTACATTGAGATTTTTTTTTATTTTTAAAAGATGTGTACAGAGAATATTTTCATATAATATTATAGGTGCTAGTGGATGTCCATTATGGTCATTTTAGTTTAGGGTATCAAAATAATATTTTATTAAGTGTGCACTGAGCTAATTAGATATGTAGAAATAAAATTTCCCATGAAAAAGCTTATGTTCCTATAAGTCCTGTAGCTTTATTGTTGACACATTTACCCCTTATATTATTATTTAATAATTTAATTAATGGCAATACCATATATGAAAAATCCAATATCATAAATTGTGATCATATCTATATGATTGAGAATTTGAATTTCAAAATTGGAGTTCCATATATAGGAAATCCAATATTACCATAGATTGTGATCATATCTATATGGTTAGGAATTTGAATTTCAAAATTGATGATAAGACCTTTGATGAAGCTACATTTTAGAAAACAAAGGGTTGGTTTGGGAAGTGGGTTGGCTTTTTGGCTTTTTTGGCTATTTTAGCCTGGGCTAAAAAGCTTGGTTTGGGAAGGACTTTTTGGCTTTTTTAACTTTTTTTGTGAGAGAAGAGTGTAATGATTATAGGTTGGATGTGATGTTTTGTTTGTTGTGACTAAAATAGCTTATTTTGTCTTTTGTTGCTAAAATAGCCAAAAAAGCCCACAAAACCACTTCTCAAACGGTGCCAAAATATAAGTGATATCTTATGTCTTACATCAACCTAATTTATTGTGAAACATAAATGGAATGTGATGGATTTACATATTAGACGCCATTGCGTCAAGTTTATTGGCATAATTTGAAAGAGAAACGAATCCATTTTTTATATCAAATATAAACAGCCCTAGCATAAATGTGAGCTCACGTTGAATGTGAAAATTACATTCTCATGTGCATAGCCCAATTGGGCAATGAGACAATTATACAGTTGGAACGTCCACCAATTGTTGGTTCTAGACTACGAAGCACAATGTAAAAGTATACACACTTATAAAGTCAATGTGACGTGATGTAAACATTGAATCTAATGTGGGAAAATGGAATGTGATAATAGGAATCCTCAAATGTGTACTCTCAAATCTCAATGCCATTGTGTATGTGACTTTTGAAAACAGAATGTGACAGAGTCATATAAATTGAATCCATTGTGAAATTGAACTCCGCGGGGGGTACAACACATTAGGGACCATCTTGGGATTCAAAATAAGCAGCCCAATGTTAATGTGGGCTTGGATTTAGACTGATAGTTTGTGGTAGATTACGAAGCGCAATGTACATTTGAGTGTACTTTGGAATGCGTGTGTGACATGTTAGTGACGTGATGTCAACTAATGTGGGTTCGTAATGGTTGACAATGTGTATGTGACATTTAAAAAAAGAATGTGACATAGTCATATAAACCGATACATTTTTTGTATCAACACTAAATAACCCAACGTAAATGTGAGCTCACATTGAGTACAGGTGTGCCTTGGTTGTACCGTGGCATCACAATGTATTGACATGTGACTTGGCATGCAATATATGTGTTTACAATCAAATATGAGTACAGTATTGACATAAATGTATTGCTGTAAGAGAATAATGTGACATCATACATGTTCACATTCAATCCACATCGAGCAATGAGATTCAATCCACATTCAATTACAAACCAAATTCCCCAATAATTTTGCGCAACGTACTGTGACATATATGTAACACTTATTACAACAAAGACACAATACATATTCAAACACATATATGTAACAAGCCCGCGAGGGACCTCGTTACAGTTCGGACTCGATTTGTTGTCACGGTTCGTAATCTGAACCAAAGAGTCCAAATCCGGCAAATCGTTTTAAGAAAACAGATTTTTGAAAGAAGTGTCAAACATGGACTGCTTTGCCAGATACAGAGTCGCCACCTAAATATTTTATTTTGGGAAATTTAGGAAACCCTGACTCGTTGCCTAAGGCCACGTGTCCGTCATCACCAAAGTTGCCTCGGCTTGGGAACTTGGGTACGATTGGGGAAGGTCACTTCGTGAGCACCCCCGCTCGCCCGATCAAAGATCGGCCTCTACTAACCATGATATCTAGTTTTGAAAATCTTATGCACTCTTCTTCCAGTTATTAGCCTAGATTTACTATGTGATGCGCACAGCATACAAGTATAGACTGGATCGCCTGAATTGGAACAAAACATTTCATGTTTGTTTGTTTGAAAATGGTTTGATCGTGCTACCCGCAAGTAGACTAAGACGTGGATTTGCCACCCTCGGGTGGGCTTAGAAAACATGATTTTGCGACTATCTAGTGGGCTTAAAACACACATTTGATGAATTGTTCCAATTCAAATAACCCAACCTTCACCCACAGGCATTCAGGCAGTTATATCACATAAGTATATAGCCTCATGGTAAGCATGCGATTCATGGCAGTCACTCACACACATGCAAGGATGCTAAAGCATAAAACTTACCGAGTACTCCAAGCCAAAACAGAAGCTAATTAGAAATCCATGCATGATCCTAATTATACAGAAATGCCTAATGCAACACATGCAAAAATGCAACTATAGCAGGCTCGGCTATTCTAAACATGGCATATGAGATGCAACAGCTATCAAGTATTCAACTCGGAATTGAAATACAAATGCAGTTAGTATGATGCGCCGAGCCCGGTGCATGCAAAACAGATGAATGAATGCAAACATGCTATCATACTGTATGCTAATTGAAACATGCCCTAATCTAACCATTATAAGCTGGTAAATAAAAAGGAAGAAAGACGTGGGGTTGGAAGACATACATCACACTCACACACACTTATTACAACATTGCCCTCACGCAGAGGGTCCGAAAAATAATATACAGTCCCAAATGAATAGTACAGTCCGAATAAATACACAATCCTAATTAATTTACAGATTAATCTAGGAAAGCATTAAAACTAGCATGCAAGCTAGGGACTGCCTCGACTCCGTTCCGGATGATGAATGATGCATGTTCGGCGCGGAAATCCATCGCGATGCCCCGATTAGCCTCTGTTTGCAATTGTTTTTGGAAAGCGTGCCAAGCTCCGGAAGGCTGCTGATTCTTGATTTGCTGCAACAGAGAACAGGAAAGGGGCATGGCAATGTATTTTCACATATGTATGCATGCCTCGATCCTCGTGCCACCAATCACGCATATCGATGCATGATGGCAGAGGAGGCGAACTGCACGACTCAATATAGAATGAATACACGTGAAAACACAACAATACCTAAACTCCATCATGGATAATCCGGAGTGTCGGTGACTGGGAATTGAGACACGTTCCGTCACTCGGAGTACGAAACGTACCTCGTTTCCCGTGTTTGGGCTAACTCCTATCCCAAACACAATGCAATATGCATGACATGCATGAATGCAACTAAGATACAACCTAACATGCACAATGCTATGAAATGGCATACACGATGCACGAGGTAACATGGCATACACAATGCGCTAACATACAGCCTAGCATACACAATGCTATGGAATGAAATGGCATACACAATGCATAATGGGCTTACACCAACACAAGTGGACCTCGGCCACACTCACATAGGAGGCCATTAGATGGAAATGAGACACTCAAGATGCGTACACACGTGCACGCAAACCGATGACCGACCCTAAGGTACCAAATGCCACTCTAACAAGACATGGCAAGACATGAAATATGACATACTAGCATGCAAATTTCAGTAGCAAAAGGTGATGCAAAACAGACCCGAAGCATGGTGTAGACACCCCATTTTTGACTGACCTTAAGACTCAGACGTCACAGATTGAGCGCTTGGTGATGTTGTATATTGTGCTCATTCTGAGGTTGCGGAGTCTCAGCCGTGAGCCTTGCCTCCGGACTTCCGGACTTTTTTTGTGCCTTGCCTCGGTTTGCGAACCAAGCTCGGTTTTCTCTGTTTTCTTTCCTGAGGGGAGGGAGAGGTCCCGTAGACTATCTCTCAGTGGCCGTGGGCCACGTTTCGTGCCCGTAGGCCATTTTGCCCATTTCGGAGCCCTGTTCCCGATTTTCGGAGCCGTCAGGCCGTGTGCCTCGGTTCGGGACCGTCTAACCATCTCCGATTCCTCTGGTTTTTGGCATGCATCTTATTTACTCCCTTTCGAGGGACACTGGGGTCTTAGATACCCGCTTCGTGGTTGAACACCACTCCCGGTACCCAACAGTCAGTTTTCGGGGTCCCGAACTGCGCGTTTCGGCCCCCGAACCTTCATTTCGCATCGGTTTGGGTTCATTTTTGGTGGAGGCCTTATTTTCATGGTTAGGAAGCTTGTAGGATGGTGGGAGGCCAGCAATTGTTTTGACAACCAATCTTTTGTTTGGTCAAAAGTGGTTCAGCATGAATCCGGGAAGGAGAAAAGTCTGCGCGGCTTCACCGAAACGAGCGTAACTCTTTGCACAAGAGGAATCAAGCTATGAGGCCACCACCGTTGGAAATTTTACTCCCGTGGCTTCATTTTTCACTCAAGAATCTCCTAAATTCAATTCCGGATGGAGGAGATATGGTTGATTGAAGTAGGGCATCACTCCGGTTGGACCGAAATCTGCGCGACTTCACGGAAACGGGCATAACTTTTTCCACAGGAGGAATTTTGATGCAAGGTTTGCGCCATTGGAAAGCTAACTTCCGGGGCTTCAATTTGGACACTTGAATGGCCACATTTGGACTTCCCTAGAACCCACCAGCCAGTCTTCTTCCCGACAGCTCCTGAAAAGTAGCTGGCCGGCCAGAAAACCTAGCTGGCCGGCCACCCTTTTTGTGAAATGACCTTTTTGCCCCTTTAAGCTAGCCGGCCATTTTCCTCTCCCTCAGTGTATTCCAGCTGTGCCAGCTGGTTGCCAATTGGACCATCCTCCATACACGTGTATGGAGGATTAGAGAGGTCCCTTAGATATTTTTCATGCCTCTCCTCTATAAAGGAGAGGCTTGGCTTCTTGGCTCAAGGTTAGACATTTTTTAGACACATTTGAGAAGGAGCTATACCTTCCACCTCCCATTTCTCTCCATTTCCAAGCTCCAAAGTCATTTTTCTTCAAGTTTGGTGCCATTTCTTCATCACTATCAAGCATCCCCATCACCACTCCATTTCTAGCAGCAAGGAGAGGTTCTGAGAGGCTTAGAAGCAACATTCCTCAAGCCAAGAGGTAGAAAAGAAAAGGTCTACAAGGGTAAGTCTCCATTTTCCTCTTTTGTAGCATTTTCTTGCTTCATTTCTTAAGCCTATTTGCTCACTGTTTTAGGCTCCGACCCTAACTGAAAGGGTCACTCTTTTGAGTTTATCTTCATGTTTGTTTAAGGTCTCAACCCTGTTTGAGCCCTCCATTTGGCACTTGCTTCAATATCATCTTATATGCCATTTTTTTGCATGAAATTTCTAGCCTATGATTGATCTGTTTTCGAGCATAATGTAAACTGTAAGTGGGCCTATTTTGAGCCTCTCTTCAACATTGAAGAAGGGATCAGTTCTGTTTGGGTCCTCTATCTTGCACTTGCTTCATAATCTCTCCTATTTACCGTAAATTTGCATGATTTGTTTGGCCTATATTTAAATTGTTTCGGAGCATGTCATGAACTGTGAGTTGGATTATTTTGAGCCCCTCTACAACATTGTAGAAGGGATCAACCTTGTTTGGGGCCTCCATGTTATACCTACCATTATACCCCTCTTTGGCCCCCATTTTTGCATGCTTTTTTAAGCTTATCTAGCTTCTGTTTTCGGCCATCATCAGAACTGTAAATTGTCATATTTTGACCTTATTGGCATATTTCATGAAGGGTCTTTGCTTGTTTGATGAATGTTTGGCCTACCTCATGATATAGCCTCTTTTGAGCCTCATCTTGCATGGCATTTTTGGCATGTTTTCATACTGATTTGGGGGATTTCATCTACAGTAAATGTTCATATTTTTAGTCCCTCATCAGTGTTGTAGAAGGGTATTTTTCCATTTGAGCATCGCATGTATCACTTGCTTCAATACCCCTCTTGCGGAGCCATTTTTGCATACTTGCCTAATCCTATGTGTGCTTGCTGTTTAGCCCTTTTTATGACTGAAGAATTCTTGTCTTGGGGCTGTCTTGCTACTGTATTTTCATTCCATGTCCATATTGTGCATGTTCGGTGTAGCTATAGGCCATTTCAGGTGCCAAAATTCATGTTTCGGGACCATTCCTCGCATTTGGTGTCATTTCGCCATCTTTCGGGACTGTTTTCCCCCATATTTCAGTGCTGAAATTCCATTTGCATGTTTACATATCATATTCCATGCCATTACATTCCGTAGGCCATTGCCTCGGTTTGCGTGCCCGTGTGCACGCATTTCGAGGCACCTCATTTTCATCCATCGGCCTCTTATGTGAGTATAGCTGAGGCTCACTCATGTTAGTGTAAGTCCATTTTGCATTCTGTATGCCATTTTAGTCTCATTGCATTGCGTATGCCATCGCCTCGGTTTGCGTGCCCGTGTGCACGCATTTCGAGGCATCTCATTTTCATCCAACGGCCTCTTATGTGAGTGTGGCTGAGGCTCACTCATGTTAGTGTAAGTCCATTTTGCATTCTGTATGTCATTTTAGCCTCATCGCATCGTGTATGCCATTTTCTCGGTTTGCGTGCCCGTGGGCACGCATTTCGAGACATCTCATTTTAGTCTCATTGCATATCATTTCCATGCCATTTCATGCCTTACGGCCATCGCCTCGGTTTGCATACCCGTGTGCACGCATTTCGAGGCGTCTCATTTTTATAGCATTGTGCATGCTAGGATTGTATTTTAGTCGCATTCATGCATATCATGCATATTGCATCGTGTTCGGGATAGGAGTTAGCCCGGGCACGGGAAACGAGGCACGTTCCGTACTCCAAGTAACGGAACGGGTCTCAAATCCCAAGTCACCGACACTCCGGATTACCCATGATGGAGTTAGGTTTTGTTGTAGCATTCACTTGCATTCATTCTATATTGAGTTGTGCAAATCGGCTCCTCGGCCATCATGCATCGAGATGCGTGATTGGTGGCACGAGGATCGAGGCATGCATATATTTGTGAAATACATTGCTATGCCCCCTTTCCTGCTCTCTGTTGCAGTATATCAAGAATCAACAGTCTTCCGAGGCTTGGCACGCATCTCGAGGAAAGGTGCAAACAGAGGCTAATTGGGGCATCCCAGTGGATTTCCGAAAAGGCAGCCTAGCATACATCATTCAGCGGAAGTGAGGCAGCCCCTAGCTTGCATGCCAGTTTACAGCTTTTCTTAGTTAATTTGTATATTATTCGGACTGTATATTTCGGACTGTATTATTCTTTTATTTCGGACTGTATTATTTATTCGGACCCTCTGCGCGAGGGCATAATTGTAATAAGTGTGGGTGAGTGTGATGTATGTCTCCCAACCCCACGTCTTTCTTCCCTTTTATTTACCCGCTTATGATGGTTAGATATAGGGCATATTTCAATTAGCATACAGTATGACAGCATGTTTGCATCATTCATCTGTTTTGCACGCACCGGGCTCGGCGCATCATACAAACTGCATTTGTATTTCAATTCCAAATTGAATACGTGTTAGTTGTAGCATTCCATATGCCATGTTTAGAATAGCCGAGCCCGCTATAGTTGCATTATTGCATGCGTTGCATTAGGCATTTCTGTATAATTAGGATCATGCATGATTTCTAATCGGTTTTCTGTTTTGACTTGGAATACTCGGTGAGTTTTTATGCTTTAGCATCCTTGCATGCGTGTGAGTGACTGCCATGATAGCATGCTTACCATGAGGCTATGTGCTTATCTGATATAACTGCCTTGAATGCCTGCGAGTGGAGGTTGAGTTGCTTGGATTGGACAATTCATCAAATGTTTGTTTTAAGCCCACTAGATAGTGGCAAAATCATGTTTTCTAAGCCCACCCGAGGGTGGCAAATTCACGTCTTAGCCTACCTGCGGGTAGCACCATCAAACCATTTTCAAACAAACAAACATGAAATGTTTTGTTCCAGTTCAGGCGACCCAGTCTATACTTGTTTGCTGCAAGCATCACATAATAACCTAGGCTAATAACCGGAATAAGAACATACAATGTTTTCAAAAACAGATATCATGGTTAGTAGAGGCCGGTCTTTGACCGGGCGAGCGGGGGTGCTCACGAAGTGACCTTCCCCAATCGTACCCAAGTTCCCGAGCCGAGGCAACTTTGGTGATGACGAACACGTGGTCTTTGGCACCGAGTCAGGGTTTCCTAAATTTCCCATTTAAAAAACATTTAGGTGGCGACTCTGTATCTGGCGAAGCAGTCCATGTTTGGCACTTCTTTCAAAAATCTGTTTTCAAAACGATTTGCCGGATTTGGACTCTTTGGTTCAAGATTAAGAACCGTGACATTTGAGTCCTTCGAACTTTAGTGACCCAATATCGAACCAGAACGGGGGGGACTCGCACTCCCTTTCCCCGGGATGCGTTCGGGACGTCTACACATGGCAAAATGGCACCCGATGCACGAAATGAATCCCGAAACATGAAATTAGGTACATGGAATGACCTATGGCTATGCAATGCATGCATTATTTGAATATGAAGTGTGAAGACAGAATCAAGACAGCCCCAAAACAAGCATATTTACAGTTTTAAGCAAGGCCAAACAGTGAACACAAATGGGGCTAAATCAATATGCAAAAAAAATGGCCCCGAAAGAGAGATAATGAAGCAAGTGGCAGCTTCTGGCCACAAACAGAGAAGGGCCCTGCTACAATGTTGAAGAGGGGCCCAAAATATGGTATTTTACAGTTTACAACAAGCCACAAAAACAAGCACAAGTATGGCTAAGCTCTCATGCAAGAAATGGGCCAAAAGAAGGACAAAGAAGCAAGTGATGGTTGCTGGCCTCAAACACAGGAGGGCCCTTCAACAATGTTAAAGAGGGACCCAAAATATGGAATTTTACAGTTGATGACCAGACCCAAAACAGTGCACAAGCATGCTTAAAATACTATGCAAAATAAGGCCTAAAAAAGAGGTTTAAACACAAAGTACAAAAAGGATGCCTCAAACAGTAAAATACCCTAATGAAACATGAAGAGGGGGTCAAAATAAGGCCATTTATAGTTTGGACCAGAGCCCAAAAACAGAAGCACAAGAGGCTAACAAATCATGCAAAAATAAGGCCAAAAGAGGGATATAAAGGCAAGTGGCAAATGGAGGCCTCAAACAGTGATGAGCCCTTCAACAATGTTGAAGAAGGGCTCAAAATAAGCTACTTTTCAGTTTACAACATGCCTCAAAACAGTTTACATATAGGCCTAAAATACTACACAAGAAATAGGCATACAAGAGAGGTAAAGAGGCAAGTGGTGGCTAGGGACCTTAAACAGAGAAGGACCCTTAAACAAACATGAAAAGGACCTCAAAATATGATGTTTTACAGTTAGGGTCGGAGCCCAAAAATGCAAGCAAGAGAAGCTAATATATTGAGCAAAATAAGGCCAAAAAGATGAGAAATGTGCTTACCCTTGTAGCCTAATCTTTGACAGCTTTTTGGCTTGAGAAAAGATGCCTCCTAAGCTCTGAGAAGATCCTCCAAGCTGCTGGAATGGAGTGGTGGTGTGATGCTAGGTGATGGTGTAGAAATGGTGTAAGGTTTAGAAGGTTTGGAGGGTTGAAGTGTAAAGAGAGGAGGGGCTCCAATATAAGAGGCTTAAAGCAAATTTTTCTAACCCTCAAGACAAGGGCTGGGGGCTGTTTATATAGGCAAAAGAGGGGGAGAAAGAGGGGGAAAAATGGAGGGGAAACAATTCAAGTTTCCCCCCAAAACTGCAGCTCCCGGATACAAAATCTGGGGGAAAAGAGGGCAGATTTGTAATGTACCAACCCTGAGGATCATGGCTGGCCAGTTTGCTAGGGTTTAGGTGGCCGGCCGGCCCTCCCATGGCCGGCCGGCCAAGGTCAAAAGGGTCAAGTGGCATTAGTGGCCGGCCACCACAAATTGGTGGCCTCCCATGTGTGCTCAACACAGCCATGTGGTCAAAAACTAGAGGCAGTGAACCAGGAGAGAGAAAAAAGCCATTTTTTGGAGGGGTTCAAAAGGGTCAATGACAATTACTGGCCGGCCATGTGATATTGGTGGCCTCCCAGTGTCTACAACACAAATATGTGGTTTTAGGCAAGAAAAAGTGGCCTTAGGGTGGTCAACATTGGCTTTCGAGTGAGAAAAACGGGCGACGGAGGGCGATGAAGGAATATAACTGGTTGCTGAAACAATTACTGGCCTCTCACCCTTCTATGACCTTCTCAACAATGAAACAGAGGTCCCTGCCAAAAATGGATTCAAACCGATGCAAAATGAAGGTTCGGGGGCCGAAACGCGCAGCCCGAGGCCCCGAAAACTGACAGTTAGGCACCGGGAGTGGTGTTCGACCCGAAGTTGGTCTCTCGGACCACAGTGTCCCTCAAAAGAGAGGAAATAAGATGCATGCCAAAAACCGGGGCAAACGGAGATGGTTAGGCGGTCCCGAACCGAGGCACTCGACCTGACGGCTCCGAAAAATCGGAAACCGGACTCCAAACGGGCAAAATAGCCTATGACCACGAAATGTAGCCTACGGCCACTGAGAGATGATCTACGAGACCTCTCCCTCTCTTCTGGAAAAGAAACAGAGAAAACCGAGCCTGGTTCGCAAACCGAGGCAAAGCATGAAAGAGTCCGGAAGTCCGGAGGCAAGGCTCGCAGCCAAGACTCTGAGACCTCTAAACGAGCACGATATGCAACATCACCAAGCGCTCAATCGGTGACGTCTGAGTCTTAAGGTCGGTCAAAAATGGGATGTCTACAATATACAACTGAACAAACACACAAATGTCATCTACTACATGGTGTATGTGGATTAATGTTACACAATAAATGTGACATGCATCGTAACACGATCATTCAGGTCCCAATGTACAATTATCATCATACGACGTGGTTCACATTTGACATCCAATTAACAACCAAACCCAAATACCCCCAACCCAAATCTTGAACTCATACAAACCACTCCACACATCAAACATATCAAAATGCATCAACCATCACAATATCAACTACACACATTGAATCAGAACATTGACCAAAGTGTGCCTATCATGAGTGTAATAGATTGTCAATACCCTATTAAAAATGAACAATCCATACTTCAACAAACAGCACAACATTTCAACCAAAAAAAAAATCTCTTCCCCTCAATCGATTGGAAAATCTATCGAAGGAATTAACACACAACTCAAATTTCATCATATCATCGACCATATCCACATCATCTAAGTAACATTTTGAAAATGCTCTGAAATCCCACGATCAAGGCAAAAACAACTCGCACAGTCATTGCTTGTAGACTTATTTTTTCTAAAAGCCTTCCCAAATGTAATATAACGAATAAGAAAATAAGGTATAATATGGAAACAAATTAGGGATATAATAGTACACTAATATCATTCATTTACAACTCATAGGACATTATGGAACACACTCCTATTTAAATAGGATTTCAAATTCTAAAAGAATATTCATAGAATTTCACATTAAATAAGTATTCCAAAGACTTATAAATAATCTTTTGTTAAAAAAAAAATCCTTTTATATATTTCTACACATTTTCACATATTTTTACGTTTTAATATATTTTACACGACTATAGTGACTAATAGTTACTCACTAAAAGTAGTGACGGAGCCAAAAATTAAATTAGAGGAACACTTATTAATTATAATCTTAAAAATTTTTACAAAAATATTTCATATAAATTTTTACCATTACTTCAAGAAAGATAAAAAAATAATAATAATAAACAGTGTGTTTGGTTTTAGTTTTCTGAAAACTAAGTTTTTTACTTTTCGTATTTTTTGGTTTTAGTGAATATTTTTTAAATTTTAAACATTTTTTTACTTTTTTAGACACCTTATTTAGATATGTATCCAAATAGTAAAATATTTGTGAAAAAATATTTTAAAAAATTAATAAATACACAAAATTACAAAAAATGTATTGAATTTTCATATTATTTTTATATTTTTTGGTTTTTAGTGTATTTTTTAAGATTTTTTTCACAAATATTATACTTTTTAGGTATATTTATATTAGGTGTGTCTAAAAATTAAAAATGCTTAAAATATTAAAAAAAATCTATTGAAATCATTAAAATATGGAAAATAAAAATGTAGAATTTTTTAAAAACTATTTTCTGAAAACTAGAACCAAACAAGCTGAATGTTATTTGTAATTATTGTATCATGGACAATATTAAAAAAAGTCATGGATATAAAGTTTTAAAATAAATTATATAACGATAAAGTAATTTTTTACACAAAAAATGCATAAAAATTCAATATAATAGTCATACCACGGCATCATTAACATGTGATATCACCAACTAATAGTAAAGAAACACATAGAGGATGAACACTACATGTCGAATGTAACTAACAATTCAATAAATTCTATATTTTTATTGAGATTAATTAAGTTTACATGTCAGTAGTGATAGACATCACCATTATATTGAAATTTTCATAGATAATAATATCATAGTCACTTTATTTTCAATCAAAACAACCATTATTATTCTCATTATTTTAAGAATGTCATTGATATTTAAAATAATATTTTTATAAATTTTTTTATTTAAAATATTTTCTTTATATTTGTAAAAAAATTCCAAAATCAAGAGGCACGTGACCCCTATATCCTTGTTAGCTCCGCCGATTAAAAGTAATTAACATTTTCCTTACAATAATGTAACGGTCCCTTTCTTGGTAACAGTTAATACTCAGCAGAACAGCAAAGTAATTTAGTAACGAAAGCAACTTGGTAGAGACTATTTTGGTAAGGAAAGCAACTTGGTTTGGTTTGGTTTGGCTTTGTTTTTATAAATAAAATGATATTTATAAATAATTTTTGTATAAAATTTAAAATAAAAATAATATGATAATAATATTATTTTATAAATTATATATTTTAATTTTTAATAAATAAATATAAATACGACTCATAAATTTTTTATACACAAATCCTTAACCAAAAATGCTTTCTTTTGATAATCTTTTGATTGCCACAGGTAGAAAATTCGAAGCAGTAGGCCAAATGGTGCCTTCAGCAACCACATCACCATAATTGAGTGAACAGTTTGCTATCAACGCAAACAAATATTATAAAATTTAATAGAAAATAAATATGAATGAATAAGTTTTTAACGGGTTGTCAGTGGTTTAGTTTTAAAAAATAGATATTTATTCATAAATTTATCTTTATCTACTTATATTCTGCTTAGTATAAGTTATTTTTTAATATTTAAATTAATCGTAGAGTGACATAGTTACCAAAATACACTTAATAATAATACTCACATTGATAGTAAATGTTCTGTGATGTGAATATTCACACTGTCAATGTGAATATTTACACGGTAAAATATAAATATTCACATCACCAAGTTACTAAACATTCAAAAAAATATTTGTAACGATAAAATTGTTTATAAAATACCTTAAATATAAAAATTAGAATTTGGTGGATCAAATATCCAAATAATAGGACTTATTATAATACAAAAATATATTATGGACTAAGTATACAAGTACTTGAAAAAAAAAAAAAAAAAAACTCTTAATAAACCCCCTTCAAATGATCTTATTTATTCATATACTTTATGTTTCCAATTTATGTTTTTTAGTCTTGAGTGAACCATGTGACCTTGCATTTTTTGCTACCTTTCTCGTTGGGGTTAATTACATTTTATTCTCCATCAACTATTATTAAATGCCTCTCAATTTTAAAATCTTACATCTAGACCATAGTTATCCACACACAAAAAAAAATGTTTAAAATACTCTTATTTAAAGATGAAAGTGAAGCAATTTTTATAATTAAAAGGTATAAATGTACAATTTTAAAGCTACCAGAATGAAATGGTATTCAGTAATAGTTGAGGGGAGTAAAGTGAGGTGGTTAAAATTATAAATTTTAAATAATTTATTATGTGATCCCTTCCTGCATTCTATACTATCAATCAGTATGTATTCAAAGATAAGAAAATAGTTGTTTTTATGTTAGCTTCTTGATATGGAATCCACAGCCTATAATCCTGATTACATAGTTGTTTGATCACAAATCCGCAATAATTTTATGTGGCATTACGAGATTATTAGATCGTTAAGGTTAAACATTAAGGTCCATGGACTAAAACACAATTTAGTAAAAACATGAGGAATGTTATTTGATATGTCTTTGTCAATCTTGTGGCTCATGAGCTGGTTTGGAAGAGGCTTGAATTGAAGGCAGATGACATGTTACATCTAACAAGTTTGGCAACTTGTGAAGTGAAGTTAGTATCTATAGTTCAGTGTCTTTCATTACATAAGACAGTCACATGCCACCAAAAGTCTGCAGAACTAAAATAAATATGTGATCAGAAAAAAAAATAGTGGGCCCCAATTTGATTGAAATTAGTAGGTTTTACATTATTTTGTTTTTTTGTTTTTTTTTTTATTATTTATTTATCCGCTAGTAGGTTTTACTTTATTACTAGTGTTCTCAAAGAGTTCAAGGCTTTTAAGTTACAAATGAATCACTAGCAAATCATTGTCAACAACTCAATGGGTAAGAGTTATATGGGTAATTATTTTTTAAGAGTATCTAATAATTTTTTGAGTTATAATGTAGAGTTGATTTGAGTATTATATTGTTTTAAGTTTAATTTAAAAAATTAATAAATTTTAAAATATGTTCAATTTTAGCTTATTTACATAACAAATTAATATTAAATAAGTTTTTAATGAGTTAAGTTCAAGTAACTTGATTTTTTATAATACATATAAATTTATTGATTTAAATAATAAATGTTCAAGTTCGACTTGAAAATCTAACGAATTTTAAAATTTATCCAAACTTGCATTGTTCTATATGAACTTTAATGAGTAAAATACAAATCGAACTCAAATAATTTGGTTCATTTTACTGTCCTAATTAAAGTAAGGTTGGGAGAGAGTTTGTTTTTTGGTCATTCGAGTCATGGGAACTACTTCCTCTTTAAAAATAAAAGTAAGGCTACATATATGTCAACCCATCTCAGTTCACATTTTAACAGAAGTCACCCTTTTTGTGTGATGTGGAGGATAGTAGAGGCCTAAAGCTCCAACATTTTATTCTTTAAAAAATAATAAAATAATAAAATAGAATAAAAACTCCTACTTTTTCTAATAAAATTGAATTTTAAAATAAAAAAAAATTGATTCCATATGAGCCTAAAAAGATAGGGGCCCAAGCAGATTACTCTGGATGTGAGCCGATAGGGCACTTGATTGTGTCATTTTCAAAGCCCAACAATGATAGAGACCACTAATTTGGTAGCTCTAAATTCATCACTAATGAGGTGGAAAAGTTAAAAAAAAAAAAAAAAAAAAACAAAAACAGACACAACACATACACATACTGTGGCAGTGAGTGAGACCCACTGTCACATCATTAGTGGTAGCTCTAATTAGAGCTCTCACTCATTTTCCTTTCAAAGCCTGTTGCATAAACTTGAGCATTGACAAAGGTTCCCAAATATTGTGAAAACAATCACGGGAGTTCTTATAGACTAGGGTTGGGCTTGTTCCTGACTGCTGAACAATATTAAAATATATTTGCGTTTACTCAGATTGAGCATTTTTTTAAAAAAATTAACCAGAAATTTTTTCATTTTTAAACTGAAAAAAAGACATTCAATAAACGTTACAACATCCGTGAGTCCTTACTCTGGAATAACCAATTAATGATCAGATATAACCCAACTTGTAAGATGAGACCTATCACCGGAGCAAACAATGAACCTCACCCATCTTGCCACAACAGGAGGCCGAGTCACGATTGAAATACAGGGCAATAATCCAAAGTTATTCTGCACCCCAAGAATCAAGCGCTGGTGCAAGAGGCAAGTGCATAATCCACTTGGCCACCACCTCCGGTGATGAAATTATGTCCATTCATAGAGTGAATTTGATCTTCCTCTCCTGTGACATAGACACATTGCCCACTTACATATTATTTATTTTCTGTGTTTGATTTTTTTTTATTTTATTTATTATATCATTACATCTTTGCCCATATTAAACCACATCTGATATATTTTATGACCTGATACAGCAAAGCTACATGAAACAAAACTGTAACCCATAAATTTTCTGGCTAATAAGAACTCTTTTTTTAACTCAATTTGAAAAATGGAAAATGAAAGCAGTCAGTAATTTTATTTTTTTTTAATTTTTATATAACAAGATATGAGAAAGTAAAATTAATCTCCATACCAACACTAACATTATAAACTTGATATTCAGCTCCGCATTTATTTTACAAACAAGTGGATCATAAGTTGTAACATCTTCAATGAAAAAAAAAATCTTCTGTAATTAAGTCATCAACTTTTAAAACAATAAATCAGGCACTCAACATCATCACCCACACAAACCACCAAGGATCCTCTAGAGTATTTTTTTCCTAAAGTTTCCTAAAGTGGTGTATTGTGTGGTTGAGATTTAATGCTGAAAAATTGATGTGACTTGTCATTAAATCTCAACCACACAATGCACCACTCTAGGAAACTTTAGAAAAAACAAACTCTAGAGGATCCTTGCTCATCACAAACAACATTTCCTATCCTCTTACTGCTACACAAAACTAAAAATATCTTTATACATCAAGAGTAGAAAACAAAAACTTGCTTGATATGCTCACCTGAAAACAAGTAAAAACTGAGCAAGTTACATAAGCAAGAATATATCAAAACCTTCAACTAATTATTTGGTTTGGTGATTATTACTAAATTCCTTTTAAAGCACAAATTTATTAAGTAATGAAGTAAGTTTTATTGTGATACTCCATCAAGAGAAGTGAAGTTAAAGAGGCCTACATCATAACTTAATTCTTATATTTTGGTTGCGTTCAACTCCTTGCTTACTAATTAGCACTCTTATTGTTAGTTGCACTAGGTTAAATTAAAGGTTTGACTAGAGGTCTAGGTTCACCAAAGTAATATAAAATAAAGAGTTGAGAGAGAGAGAGAGTGCATGTTTTGAGGGGCTTGAGGGAAAAAGACTTGCCCTCATGGAGGGCAACAGTATTACCAGTCCTTGTGATGCCAAAGATAACCACTCTTTGCACATTACACCGTTGAATTGTTCTGCAGAGTACAAGAACCACATATTAAACCATACACTAAAACTACTCAAAGGAAGTATTAAAGCAAGCTTGCCCACGACAGCACTTCTAGGCTCACAAAATTAAACAAACTTTCCAAAAACCGATCATTCAACCCCAAAACAAGAATCCGCTCATGCCAAATCTGGGCTGGCACTTGGACTTATATTTACTTTAAATAAACTTACGGTGGCCCATCCAAGCACAAACCCTGGACCCAAAGAACAATAAGACCCGCATGTGTCCCATATTTATTTGATATATTAATGTTGCTTTTACTGCAGATTGATTTACCAAGGCAATGAATAGGTCCCAATTTGGAGTTAGTGCTTACACTTTGAGACCATACTTACAAGATTGTAATCAGAGA